>NDFG01000302.1:122561-132963 GCA_002167245.1 Sporophila hypoxantha
AGTGGACGGAAATGTCCATGAAATGTGCGGGGAATCGTGCAACGGATTCCACTCGAAGGCGCACTAAATCGTACAGTAATTCCATCCCAGACACCAACCGGAAAATGGCTAAGGAATGTTTCAGAAAAATTCATGGAATTTGCACCCACAAGTTCTCTTGAAAACGTTCCATTAAATTGCCACTTGCCTAACCCAATCTTCCAAATTTGCGCATATTCGATGAATTCTCTGCATATTTTCCACTCAACCTTTCATGACCCAAATTCAACCAAAATTTCCCTGTTTTTAACCAACACACCTCACTCCTCCCAAAGCCCGCCGCGACCCGGGACCTTTCCCTCGATCGCCGTGCGCACCAACACGCCACGCGCTGCGTCCAGTCGCTTCCGCGCCGCGCCCGACGCCTCGCCGCTGACGACCGGCAGAACCGCAGCGCCGCCCGGGGCGCGCCGTTCCCGCCCTGCCCAAAAATCCGGAAACCTCTGCCCTCGCCGGGCAATGCGCTGGGAGGAGGAAAAAGCCCGCAGCCCTCCGGCTGCCTAACCCCGCCTCACCGCCCGCGGCGAGCGGAGCGTCGAGACGGCCTCAACCCAGGTGAGTGCGGCCCAAAAAATGCCAAAAAAAATGCCAAATTCAGAGGAGCGAAAAACCAAAAATCATCCCAACATTAATAAAAGAATTCCCAAAAACCAAAAATGTCCCGAAATAATGTCAAATGTTCAGACAAAATAATGCCCAAAATATCCACCAAAAATTCCCCAAGAAATCCGAAAATAACAAAAAATGTCCCACCACAAACCAACCCAAAAAAAGTACACAAAAGTCCCCGAAAAATGTTCCAAAAAACCCCAAATGTCTTTAAATTCCAAAAAAAAATCCCAAATGTCCCCCAAAAAATCCCAAATATCCAAAAAGTCCCAAAAAATCCTAATCATCCATAGAAAATGTCACAAATAATTCCCCAAAAAGGTCCCCAAAAAAATGTTCGCAAACAAAATGTCCAAATCCTGAAAAAAAATCCCCAACAACCCGAGCACAACAATCCCAAATAAGCCAACAATTCCAATATCCAAGATGTCCCCAAAAAATCCAAAAAATCTCCCAAAAAATGTCCAAAATCAAATAATCCTGAAGCAATGTCTAAAACTGTGTCAAATAATGTCAATTGCAACAAAACTCCCCAAACAACTGTCCCCAAAAGCCGCCAAAAAACCCCCAAAAACTCTATAAAAATCCAAAAATACCAAAAAACCCCAAAAATGTCCCGAATAATGTCCCAAATGTCCAACAAAAAACCCCAAATAATGCCCAATAAACATTCCCAAAAGTCCTGTAAAATATCTCCAAAAGAAAGTGTCCTCAAATATTCAAAAAAAATCCCAAAAAAATACCGGACAAATACCACACACAACTCACACACCAACCAATGTCCTGAAATAGTGCTGAACTATCCCAAATAATGTGCCAAAAATCCCCGCAATAAAGTCCCACAATCATATCCAAATTAATCGTCCAAACTATTCTAAAAAAAATCCCCAAAAACATACTCCAACAAATGTCCCCCAAATATTTCCAAAATAATGTTCCTGAAAATAGCCTAAAACTGCGTCAATCAGGTCTGAAATGGTGCAAACAAAATGTCACCATTAAAAATGCCCAAAAATCGTCCCACAAAATCCCCTCAAAACTTAAAAAATTCAACAAAAGTCCCACAAAAATGTCCCAAAAAATTCCCCAGAAAAAAGTCCAAAGTCCCCAAATAAATCCCAAAATATCCCAAAAATCCCAAAAATGTCCTGAATATTCAAAAACAGATGTCCTAAAAATGCCCCTAAAATAATCCCCAAATATCTTGAAAAAATGTCCCCAAAAATACCCAAAAATATCCCAAATAAGATCCCAAAAAATGTCCCAAGAATTCCCTGAATATCCAAAAAAGTACAAAACATTCCCTTGAAAAATGTGCCAAAACCCCAAAACAAAAATTCCCAAAAATCTCGCCAAAAAATCCCAAAAAATGTCCAACATGTCCCCAAAAAAAATCCAAAAAGTGTCCCAAAATCCTCAAAAATATTCCCTTGACAATGCCCTGAACTATTCAAAAAAAGTCACCGCTAAAAATGTCCCCAAACAATCCGAAAAATTTCCCAAATATTTCGCAATATTCCCCAAAAAAATCCCCAAAATCCACAAATCCCCCCTAACCTAAACTACCCCAAAAAATCCCAAAAATGCCTGAATAGTCCAAAATACGCTCACCTTGTCAAAAATTCCCCAAAAAAGTCCCAAACATCTGAATAAGTCCCAAATAAGTCCCAAATACTCCAAAAAAAGCCAAAAAAACATGTCCCAAAAAATGTCCCAAAAAAAGTCCCGAAATAAATCGTCTCAATTATCAAAGAAATGTGAAAATATCCCGCCAAAAAAGTCCAAAACAAAAGTTCCAACAAAAGTCCCCAAAATTCCTGAAACAATATCCCAAAAAAAAGTCCCAAATATACAAAAAATGTCCCAAAAATTCCCCAAATATTCAAAAAAAGATCCCAAAAAATATCACGAACAAAATCCCAAAAAATGTCCGCAAAAAATGTCCTGAATACGCGTTCGAAAACACACACCACAAATTCCCAAATTAATGCCCACCCCATCCACCCTTATACGTAACAAATCCCAGAACATCCCAAAAATGTCCCAAAAAAGCCTAATACCAAAAAAGTCACCAAAAAATTCCCCAAAAATCCCCCAAATCTGGAAAAGTCCAAAAAAAACCCAAAAAAAGCCCAAAAATATCACCAAAAAATTCCAATTACCTCAAAAATATCCCAAAAATTCTCCCAAAATATCATGAATATATCCCAAAAATAGCGCCCCAAAAACAAATACACCCATATCGCAAAAAAATTTCCCAAATAATGCCCCAAAGACCAAAAAAAGTCCTAAAAAAGTCCCAAAAAAAATCCAAAAAATGTCCAAAATATCCCAAAATATCGCCCAAATCCCCCACACGTTCGGCTATTCCTCCAAATTCAAAAATTTTCCTCCCAAATTCACATGTTCCTCAAATTTTGGATCTCTCCAATTGATCCACTATCCACCCAAACGTGTGTTTGCCGACTCCCCAAATTATACCCTTTTATTCACCCAAAACTCCCAAAATCTTCAAAAATTTTCCTTCTACAGTCCCCCTAAGTAGTTATCTATTTCTGACTGTCCTCCCAAAGTTTTGGGGTCGCCATTCACAATTTGATGCTCATACAAAAAGGTACATCTTTCCTTCTAAATTTTAGGATCCCCCAAAATCAAAATTTCCGTCTAAAATTCAAACTCTCTCTTCAAATTTCATAATGCCCCCAAAATTCCATATCCCACCAAATTTTACATATCCCACAAATTTCCTGCCATTTTTCCCCAAATTTCCCCCATTTGCCCCAAATTCCCATTCTCCAAATTTTCCTAATTGCCCAAATTCCCCCATTTCCCCAAACCTCCCCATAGTTTTCCCAAATTCACATTTTCCCAAATTCCGCATATTTCCCCAAAATTTCAACGTTTTCCCAACATTATCCACATTTTCTACGCAACACATATTCCAATATTCCACAATATTTCCTATTGCCCCCAAATTTCGCCACATTTCACCCAATTTTCTCCCTCCCCGCCTCCCAGGTCCGCTGGCGCTCTCCCCCGGCCCCGCCCACCCTGACCGCTCCGCCCCCCGTCCCCGCGAGTATTCCAAGCCCCGCCCGCAACTCCACCCTCCTGTCAAATGACCGCGGCTACCCCGGCGCGGCCTCGGAGCTCGCCCCGGCCATTCCAGCGGGCTGCGACAAACGCGCCCGCCGTCGCCGACGGCGCAACCTGCCCTGGCCCGGCGCGGCGGAACCTTCCGGGCTCTCGTGGCCCGGCAGCCGCGGGGTGGGAACCGAGCCCGAGCCTGGGAGGGCGGCGCCGTCTCAACTGCCAGGCCGGCGAGGAGTGAAGAACACCAGCAAGGCCATGAGTGTGGATGGAGTTTTGGGGGGGAAAATATGAAAAATTGGGTTTGTGGAGGTTGGTGGAGTTGGTTGGTTAATTCATTGGGTTGAGTTGTGGTTGGGTGAGTTGGATTTATTGATGTTGGTTAAGTTGGGTTGGGTGAGTTGAATTCATTGGTTGAGTGGGTGGTTGTAGTTGGATTGATTGGTTGGGTTGGGTGATGAGTTTGAGTTTGAGTGGGTTGAGTTGATTGAGTGAGTTGAGTTGGTGAGTTAGTGTGGGTTGAGTTTGAGTGGGTTGGTGTGGTTGGGTTGGTTGATTGGGTTGAGTTGGGCTGTATTGATTGAGTTGAATCATTGGGGTGGGTTGTAACTTGGTTAAATGGATTGAGGTTGGGTTTCTTCACATTGAGTGAATGATTGGGTTGGGTTTGAGTTGGGTTAGGTTGGAATTGGTTGGGTTGAGTTGGTTGAGTTGAGTTTTGGTTGGTTGATTGGGTTGAGATGAGTTGGGTGAGTCGGGTTGGGGTATTTGGGTTTGAGTTGTTGACTTGTTGCACATGGATTGATGGGTTGGGTTGAGTTGAATCAATTGCGGTGGGGTTGGGTGGCGTTGGGTGGGTTGGCTAGTGGGTTGGTGGGTTGGTTGGTTGATTTGGGTTGGTTTGGGTCTATTGGTTAACTTTGGTTAATTTTATTGAGTGATGGGTGACTTGCATTGGACTGGAGTTGTAACCATTCCCCAAGCCCACATGACCATTTTTGACCAAAACACCAAAACCTACCATCAAGACTCTTCAGTTGACCAACGCTCAACCCAACTCCTCCATTTTTGGGTCGAAAACCCCCCAGAAACCGCCATCAAGACTCTTCCAGTTTGGACCAATCCTCAAGTTCCCAGTGACCGTTACTACAACGCCCAACCGCCATTTGACCAAAAACCCAAAAACCCCCCAGGTAACCACCCGCACAACCCCTTGCCATTGACCCAACCCTTCCCCACCCCCCAACAGACGACCAACCCTGGCGGCGCCTGAACCTCCAGCGCGAGCCCGTCCCGCGTCCCTTACCCGACATCTTCCCGCGAGGCCGGCGCGCCTCACCGCTCGCGTCTTCCAACCTGCTCCGCATTGGACGCCTGGGGTCACCGTGGCTGGACGGGAGGGGCGCCCGTGGCCCACCGAGACGTGCGGCCCGGCCCGCTGCAGCCCAACGGCTCCCTGCGGCCGAGGGCGTGCAGTGCGCCCGCGAGCCTGGAGGGCGGCCGGCCCTTCACGTCCGCGTGGCGCACCCCGAGGGCTCGCCTTCGCCCAGGGAGGTCACCATGAGGAAGGCCGGAGGTGAGTTTGGGGCGAAAAAGGGAAATTGGGGGTTTTGGTGAAAATTTGGTTTTTTAAAATGAAATTTTGGGTTTTGCCACCGAAAATCCCAAAAATTTCTGAGTTTAGACGAAAATTAGCTCGGTTTGGTGTGGGGTTGGTTGGGGAGAAAGGAAAAAATTTGGGTGGAAATTGGGGTTTTTTAATGAAATTTTTGGGGTTTTATTAAGAAATTTTGGGTTTTTAATGGAAATTTTGGTTTGTTTAAAATGAAAAGTTGGGGTTTTTCTAAAATGAAAGTTTTGGGCTTTTAAAATAAATTTGGGGTGTTAAACAAAATTTGGCGTTGGAAAGAGCAAGTGGTGAGGGTTTTTGTGAGAAGACGGGCAGCCCAGGTGGGTGTTTAAAGGGAAGAGTAATGGAGGATGTTATTAATGAAATTTTTGGGGTTTTTGATGGGTTTTTAAGGAATATTTTGGGTTTTAAATGAATTTGGGGCTTTTAGATTTAGTAATGAAATTGTTTTTTAAAATTTGGGTATTAAATGAAATTTGGGGGTTTTTAATGAAATTTTGGGTTTTTAAATGAAATGGGTTTTTAAAGGAAATGTGGGGGTTTTTTAAATTGAAATTGGGGCTTTTGCAGGAAATACCCAAAAGTTTGAATTTAGGACGCAAAATTTGTAACAGCCCGTTTTGCGTAGGTACTGATTGGGGGAGAACATGGGAATAACTATAGATTGGGATCATGGGTGAATTGGGAAATTTGGGGTTTAGTTGAAATTTCCATTCTTTTAAGAAATTTTGGGGATGTTTTGCATAGAAATTATGGAATTTAGATCCAAAACCCAAGCTTCCGCCCCTAAAAAACTCTGGAATTTTAACACCAAAAAAAACGCAGAATTTCACCCCGAAAACCTCCTCAATCACCCCAAAAACCCCGAAACCTCCAAGAATTCACCCAAACCCCCCAAAACCCCAATTAGTTAACATCCAAAAACCTGATAACCCCAACTCCCCAATCACACCCCAAAACCCCAAAACTTCCGCAATTCCCCCAAAACCTCACCAGAATTCACACACAGAACCCCAAATCCCTTTATTTCACCCCAAAAATCCAGATATTTCACCCAAAATCCCTCAAAACCCCCCATTTTCCAACGCCAAAACCGCCACAGAATTTGCCATAAATCCCGCTAATTTCCCACCCAAAAACCCAAAACCCCGAATTTCACCCCAAAACCCAAATCCCATTGATTCACCCCAAAACTCCAGAATTCACCCCAAAACCCCATTATTAACCCCAAAACCCCAATAACTCCTCAAAACCCCCATAAATCCACCCAAAATCCCATTATTCACCCCAAAATCCAAAACCCCCATTTCTCAACCCCAAACCCAAAACCTCCTCAATTCACCCCAAAATCCCCAAAATCGAATTCACCAAAGACTCAGATCACCCCAAAAACGAAATTCCGGGGTTTTGGGGTTTTGGGGTGGGAAATTGGGGATTTATGGGGAAATTCTTGGGGTTTTGGGGTTGAAAATGGGGGGTTTTGGGGATTTTAGGGTGAAATTCTGGATTTTTGGGGTGAATAAACGGGATTTGGGGTTTTGGGGTGAAATTCTGGGGTTTTGGGGTGAATTGAGGAAGTTTTGGGGTTTTGGGGTGTGAAATTGGGGATGTTGGGGAAATTATCAGGGTTTTGAGTTAATAATTGGGGTTTTGGGGGGTTTGGGTGAAATTCTGGGGTTTCGGGGTTTTGGGGTGAATTGCGGAGGTTTTGGGGTGAAATTCTGCGTTTTTTGGGGGAAAATTCTGCGTTTTTTGGTGTAAAATTCCAGGATTTTGGGGCGGAAGTTGGGATTTTGGTCTAAAATTCCATAATTTCTATGCAAAAACCCCAAAATTTCATTAAAAATGGAAAATTTCACTCAAAACCCCCAAATTTTCCCAATTTCCACCCAAATCCCCCATTTTTTTTCCCTTCTCCCCCAACCAACCCCACCACCAAACCGGGCTCAAATTTTGGTCCTAAATTCAAAATTTTGGGATTTTCACTGCAAAAACCCCAAAATTTCATTTAAAACCCCCAAAATTTCCTTTAAAAACCCCAAAATTTCATTTTAAAAAACCCCAAAATTTCATTAAAAAAACCCCAAAATTTCATTTTAAAATACCCCAAAATTTCCTTAAAAAAACCCAAAATTTCATTACAAAACCCCAAAAATTTCCTTAAAAAACCCCAAATTTCATTTTAAAAAACCCCAAAATTTCCTTTTAAAAAACCCCAAAATTTCGTTTAAAAAAAACCCCAAAATTTCATTAAAAAACCCCAAAATTTTGTTAAACACCCCAAAATTTCATTTTAAAAAACCCCAAAATTTCATTTAAAAAACCCCAACATTTCATTTAAAAAACCCAAAATTTCCATTAAAAAAACCCAAAATTTCCTTAAAAAACCCCAAAAAATTCATTTAAAAACCCCAATTTCCACCCAAATTTTTTCCTTTCTCCCCCAACCAACCCCACCACCAAACCGAGCTAAATTTTCGTCCTAAACTCAGAAATTTTGGGATTTTCGTGGCAAAAACCCCAAAATTTCATTAAAAAAACCCAAATTTTCACCCAAAACCCCCAAATTTTCCCTTTTTCGCCCCAAACTCACCCTCGGCCTTCCTCATGGTGACCTCCCTGGGGAAGAGCAGCGCCTCGGGGTGCGCCACGCGGCACGTGAAGGGCCGGCCCGCCTCCCAGGCCTCGGCGGGCGCCACGGCCACGCCCTCGGCCGCCAGGAGCCCGTTGGGCTGCAGCGCCGGCGCCGACGTCTCGGTGGCCAACGGGCGCCCCTCCCCGTCCAGCCACGTGACCTCCAGGCCGTCCAATGGCGGAGCCAGGTTGGAGACGCGGCAGGTGAGGCGCGCCGAGCCCTCGCGGAAGATGTCGGCGAAGGACGGCGGGACGGGCTCGACGCGGAGGTCGGCGCCGGCCAGGGGTTGGTCGTCTGTTGGGGGGGGTTGGGAGGGTGGGTCAATGGAAGGGTGTTGTTGGTGGTTTTTGGGGGGTTTTTGGGGGTTTTTGGTCAAAAATGGGAGTTACGGTTCAGTAATGGTCAACTGGAAGGGTCTTGATGATGATTTTGGGGGTTTTGACCCAAAAATGGGTGTTGGGGTTGAGGGTTGGTCAACTGGAAGAGTTTTTATGGTGATTTTGGGGGTTTTTGGTCAAAATGGTCATTGGGGTTGAGTAATGGTCAATTGGAAGGGTCTTGATGGTGGTTTTGGGGGTTTTTTGGGGGTTTTTGGTCAAAAATGGTCTTTGGGGTTGATTAATGGTCAACTGGAAGACCCTTCTTGATGGGTTTGGGGGGTTTTGACCCAAAAATGGTGGTTGGGGTTGAGGGTTGGTCAACTGGAAGAGTCTTGATGGTGGGTTTGGGGTTTTTGGGGGTTTTTTGGTCAAAAATGGTCATTGATGTTGAGTAATGGTCAACTGGAAGGGTCTTGATGATGATTTTGGAGTGTTTTGACCCAAAAATGGGAGTTGGGGTTGAGTAATGGTCAACTGGAAGACCTTTCTTGATGGGTTTGGGTGGTTTTGACCCAAAAATGGGAGTTGGGGTTGGGGAATGGTTCAACTCAAGTCAATGCAAGTCAACGCAACTCAACCCAATCAATCAAACTCAACCCAACCCAACTCATCTCAACCCAACTCAACCCAACTCAATGAACTCAATCGAAGTCAACCCAATCAACTCAACTCAACCCAACCCAACCCAACTCAACCTGACTCAACCCGACTCAACCGAACCCAACTGAACCCAACTCAACTCAACCCAATGAATTCAACTCAACTCATCTCAACCCAACTCAACTCAACCCAACCCAACCCAACCCAACTCAACCCAACCCAACTCAACTGAAGCCAACCCAACTCAATCCATTCAACCAAAGTCAACCCAACCCAACCCAACCCAACTCAACCCAACTCAACCCAACCCAACTGAACCCAATGAATTCAACTCAATCCAACTCAACCCAATGAACCCAACTCAACTCAACCCAATGAATTCAACTCAACTCAACCCAACCCAACCCAACTCAACCCAACCCAACACAACCAATTCAACTCAACCCAACCCAACCCAACCCAACTCAATCAATTCAACTCAACCCAACCCAACTCAACAAATTCAACCCAACTCAACCCAACTCAACTCAATGAACTCAACTCAACCCAACTCAACCAAACCTCCACAAACCCCATTTTTTCAGCAATTTTCACCCCAGATTTTTCCCGTTTCCCCCCCAAAACTCACATCCGCACTCCATGGCCTTGCTGGTGTTCCTCATCTCCTCGCCGGCCTGGCACGTGAAGACGGCGCCGCCCTCCCAGTCGGCCTCGGTCACCACCACGCGGCTGCCGGCCACGAAGAGCCCGGAAGGTTCCGGCGCCGGGGCCAGGGCGGTGACGCCGTCGCGGACGGGGGCGCCGTTGCGCAGCCAGCGGATGGGGGCGGAGCCGAGGCCGCGCCGGGAGCCGCGGATTTGGCACAGGAGGGTGGAGTTGCGGGCGGGGCCTTGGAAATCCTCGCGGGACGGGGGGCGGAGCGTCAGGGTGGGCGGGGCCGGGGGGAGAGCGCCGGGACCTGGGCGGGGCGGGGGTGGGGAGAGAAAATTTGGGGTGAAAATGTGGAAATTTGGGGAAAATATGGAAATTTGGGGGAAATATGGAAATTTGGGGAAAAATGTGGAAATTTGGGGAAAACGTTGAAATTTAGGGGGAAATATGGAAATTTGGGGAAAATGTGGAAATTTGGGGAAAATATGGGAAGGTTTGGGGGAAAAATGGGGAAATTTGGGGAAAAATATGGAAATTTGGGGGAAAAATGGGGAAATTTGGGGAAAAAATGGGGAAATTTGGGGGAAATATGGAAATTTGGGGGAAATATGGAAATTTGGGGGAACAATATGAAAATTTGAAGAGAAAAGTTTGAATTTTGAGGGAAATTTTGAATTTGGGGGAAAATCCTAAAATTTAGAGGAAAAACCCCCAAAATTTGTGAGGAAACATCAAAATCTGTGGGGAACCCAAAATTTGGAGAGAAAA
>NDFG01000302.1:141756-155190 GCA_002167245.1 Sporophila hypoxantha
CAACTCAACCCAACCCAACTCAACTCAACCCAACTCAACCCAACCCAATCCAACCTAACCCAACTCAACCCAACCCAATCAATTCAACTCAACTGAAGCCAACCCAACTCAATCCATTCAACCAAAGTCAACCCAACCCAATGAATTCAACTCAATCCAACTCAGCCCAACTCAACCCAACTCAACCAAACCCAACCCAACCCAACCCAACTCAACTCAACCCAACTCAACTCAACCCAACCCAACTCAACTCAATCAACTCAACCCAACTCAACTCAACTCAATCAACCCAACCCAACCCAACTCAATCCAACTCAACCCAACCCAACTCAACCCAATGAATTCAACTCAACCCAACCCAACTCAACCAAACTCAATAAATCCAACTCAACCCAACCCAACTCAACCCAATGAATTCAACCCAACCCAACTCAACCCAACCTCCACAAACCCCAATTTTTCATATTTTCCCCCCCAAAACTCACATCCACACTCCATGGCCTTGCTGGTGTTCCTCATCTCCTCGCCGGCCTGGCAGGTGAAGACGGCGCCGCCCTCCCAGTCGGCCTCGGTCACCACCACGCGGCTGCCGGCCACGAAGAGCCCGGAAGGTTCCGGCGCCGGGGCCAGGGCGGTGACGCCGTCGCGGACGGGGGCGCCGTTGCGCAGCCAGCGGATGGGGGCGGAGCCGAGGCCGCGCCGGGAGCCGCGGATTTGGCACAGGAGGGTGGAGTTGCGGGCGGGGCCTTGGAAATCCTCGCGGGACGGGGGGCGGAGCGTCAGGGTGGGCGGGGCCGGGGGGAGAGCGCCGGGACCTGGGCGGGGCGGGGGTGGGGAGAGAAAATTTGGGGTGAAAATGTGGAAATTTGGGGAAAATATGGAAATTTGGGGGAAATATGGAAATTTGGGGAAAAATGTGGAAATTTGGGGAAAACGTTGAAATTTAGGGGGAAATATGGAAATTTGGGGAAAATGTGGAAATTTGGGGAAAATATGGGAAGGTTTGGGGGAAAAATGGGGAAATTTGGGGAAAAATATGGAAATTTGGGGGAAAAATGGGGAAATTTGGGGAAAAAATGGGGAAATTTGGGGGAAATATGGAAATTTGGGGGAAATATGGAAATTTGGGGGAACAATATGAAAATTTGAAGAGAAAAGTTTGAATTTTGAGGGAAATTTTGAATTTGGGGGAAAATCCTAAAATTTAGAGGAAAAACCCCCAAAATTTGTGAGGAAACATCAAAATCTGTGGGGAACCCAAAATTTGGAGAGAAAACGTGAAAATTTGGGAGGGAAATTTTGAATTTTGGGGGAAATCGTAAAATTTGGGAGGGAAAACCACAAAATTTGGGAGGAAAGATCAAAATTTGGAGAGAAATCCCAAAATTTGGAGGGAAAATGTGAAAATTTGGGAGGAAAATTTTGAATTTTGGGGGAAAGCCAAAAATGTGGAGGAAAATTTGGGACATTATTTGGGATATTTGGGACATTTTTTGGACATTTTTTGGGACTTTTTTTAGGACTTTTTTTTGGGATATTTGGGGCATTTTTTGGGAAATTTTTTTGCGATATTTATTTGGATTTTTGGGGGCTATTTTTTGGGATAATATTCAGGATATTTGGGAAAATTTTGGGAATATTTTTGAGGATATTTGGGACATTTTTTGGGATATTTTTGGGCTTTTTTGGGATATTTTTGGGACATTTTCAAAGATATTTGGGGGATTTTTTGGGGACATTTTTTGGTGACATTTTTTGGAATATTCAGGACATTTTTTGGGACATTTTTGGGATATTTTGGGGATTTTTGAGGGGACATTTGGGACATTATTTGGGACATTTTTTGGCATATTCAGAACATATTTCAGGACATTTTTTGGGACATTTTTGGGATTTTTTCAGGATATTTTTTGGGATCTTTTTTTGAATATTTGGGACATTTCTTGGGACATTTTTTTGGATATTTGGGACTTTTTTTTGGGATATTTTTCAGGACATTTGGGACATTTTTTGGGACTTTTTTTGGGACTTTTTTGGGGGATATTTTCGACATTTTTTGGGATATTTGAGACATTATTTGGGACTTTTTTGGGGACATTTTTTGGGACATTTTTGGGACATTTTTTTGAGTATTTGGGACCTTATTTGGGACATTATTCAGAATATTTGGGATTTTTTTGGGGACATTTTTGGTGACGTATTTTGGAATATTCAGGGCATTTTTGGGATATTTTTGGGAATATTTTTGAGGCTATTTGGGACATTTTTTGGGATATTTTGGGGATTTTTTTGGGGACATTTGCGAAATAATTTGGGAAATTTTTCGGGACATTTTTGGGGACATTTTTGGTGACTTTTTTTTGAATATTCAGGGCATTTTCGGGAATATTTTTGAGGATATTTGGGACACTTTTTGGGATTTTTTTGGGGACATTTGGGACATTTTTTGGGACATTTTTTGGGAGATTTTTGGGACATTTTTAAAGATATTTGGGGGATTTTTTGGGGACATTTTTAGGGACATTATTTGTGACATTTTTTGGGATATTCAGGACATTTCTTGGGACATTTTTGGGATATTTTTGGGATATTTTTGGGATATTTTTGGGACATTTTCAAAGATATTTGGGGGATTTTTTGGGGACATTTTTGGGGACATTTTTTTGAATATTCAGGACATTTTTTGGGACATTTTTGGGATATTTTGGGATTTTTTTGGGGGACATTTGGGACATTTTTTGGGACATTTTTTGGGACATTTTTTGGGACATTTTTGGGACATTTTTAAAGATATTTGGGGGATTTTTTGGGGACATTTTTGGGGACATTTTTGGTGACATTTTTTGGCACATTCAGACCATGATTTGACACAGTTTTAGGATATTTTTCAGGACATTATTTGGAATATTTGGGACATTTTTTGGGATATTTTTTGGGATTTTTTAAAAATATTTGGGACATTATTTGGGACATGATTTGGGACATTTTTGGGGACATTTTTGGGCACATTATTTGGGATATTCAGAACATATTTCAGGACATTTTTTGGGACATTTTTGGGATATTTTTCCGGATATTTTTTGGGATTTTTTTTTGAATATTTGGGACACTTTTTGGGATATTTTTCAGGACTTTTGGGATGTTTATTGGGACATTATTTGGGATTTTTTGGGGACATTTGGGACATTATTCGGGACATTTTTGGGGACATTTTTTGGGATATTTTTGGAACATTTTTAAAGATATTTGGGGGATTTTTTGGGGCATTTTTGGGGACATTTTTTGGGGACGTTTTTTGGCACATTCAGACCATTATTTGACACAGTTTTAGGACATTTTTCAGGACATTATTTGGAATATTTGGGACATTTTTTGGGACATTTTTTGGGATTTTTTTGGGGACATTTGGGACATTATTTGGGACATTTTTTGGGACATTATTTGGGATTTTTTGGGACATTTTTGGGATTTTTTTTCAGGACATTTGGGACATTTTTTGGAACATTTTTTGGGACATTTTTGGGGACATTATTTGTGACATTTCTTGGAATATTCAGGACATTTTTTGGGACATTTTTGGGATATTTTGGGGATTTTTTGGGGGACATTTGGGACATTTTTTTGGGACATTTAAAAAGACATTTGGGGGATTTTTTGGGACATTTTTGGGGACATTATTTGTGACATTTTTTGGGATATTTTTGGGATTTTTTGGGGACATTTTTTGGGATATTTTTGGGATTTTTTGGGGACATTTTTTGGGATATTTTTGGGAAATTATTTTTTCTGAACATTGGGGACATTTATTCGGTGACATGTTTTGGGAATTATTTTGGGATTCTTTAATATTTGGGATAGTTTTTTGGGACGATTTTTGAGGGGACATTTGGCGAGCATTTTTTTGAGCAACATTTTTGTGGGCCTGCTCACCTGGGTTGAAACCTCTGACGCTCCGCTCGACGCAGGCGTGCGGGCGTGCAGCGGAAGGGCGCTGCGGCTTCCCCTCCTCCAGCGCCATGCCCCAGTGACGCGAGCCGCCAGGAGGTCCGGAATCGCGGCAGGCCGGGAGGCGGCGCCGGCGGCGCTGCGGTGTCTGCCGTGCGCTTCTTCAGGCGAAAGCGACGGCCCGCCCGGCGCGAAGCCTGACGGCCAGACGCAGGCCGACACGGAGAAACAGACCGAGCCTGGTCCGCATCGTGGAGACGGTGATAACAGTCCGGGCTCGGCGAGCCGGCGTTTTGGAGAAATAATGGTAAATTTTTGGTTTAAAAAAACAAGAGGTAAATTTTGGGATGAATTTGGTGAAAATTTGGCTGAAAATATGCGAAAATTCCATCGAAATAGTGCGAAAATTGGCAAAAATTGGGTGAAATTCAGCAGAAATTCTAATGGAAAGTTTTCAAAGAAAATTTGTGGTGAAATCCATGAAAAATTTCATGAAAATTCCTTGAAAAATTTCGTGAAAATTCGGGTGGAATATTCTGTAGAAAGATTCAGTGAAATTCGTGTGGAAATTCAGTGAAAAATCGCAAAAGATTTCAAGAAATCGGTTGAAAATTCAACCAAAAATTTCCACAAAAAATCTGGAAAAATTTCAGCAGAGATCAGGTGAAAATTCCCTCAGAGAATTCAGTTGAAAATTCCGGTGAAAATTTCGCAGAAATTCGACAAAAAATCCGCAAAAAAATTCCCCCAAAAATTCCTTCAAAATCCACAAAAAGTTCCGCAAAAATTCCGTTCAGAAATTCCACAAAATTCCCTCAAAAAAGTCTGCAAAATGCCACCAAAATTCACTGAAAATCCCCCAAAATTCGCAAAAAATTCCGCCAAAAAAAATCCAACAAAAATTCCGCAAAAAAATTCAACAAAATCCAGCAAAAATCGCCCCAAAATTACGCAAGGAACGGGGCAAGAAATCGGATTTTTGGAATTTTGGGATTTTCCCGCATGCGCGCTCAAGGTGACGTGAACAGGGAGCTGGTGCCTGCACGGCGGACGCAAGGAAACAGGTCCGGGGCTCAGGCGCCGACTTTGGGGAGAAAAAATGGAAAATTTGGGTCCAAAAATTCCGTGAAAAGGGTGAAATTTGGTGAAAATCCGTGGACGAGTTGACCAAATTCAGCCAAAATTTCCGTGATAGATTCCCATGAAAATTTTATGAAAATGTTCAGAAAAAAACTCAACTAAAATTCTGTGAAAATTTTCCGTGAAAATTCCAATGAAGAAATAGCGAGAAATTTGGCTGAAAATGCCGTGAAATTTGACCGAAATTCAGCTCAAAATCCCACGGGAAATTTGTGAAATTTCGTAAAGTTTCATGAAAAATTTCTGAAAAAATTCATAAAATTTCCGGAAAATTCCATGAAAAATTTAGCGAAAACTTAGCAAAAATCCGGGAAATTTGCAAAATCAGCAAAATTTCCAATTAAAAATTCTGTGAAAATTTCATGAAAATTTTCATGAAAAAAATCATAAAATTTCATGAAATATTCCGTAAAATTTTCCGGTGAAAATTTTCGTGAATATTCCATGAAAAAATTTTAGCAAAAATGGGGAATTCTGTAAAAGAATTGCAGTGCTGAAAGATTCCGTGGAAAATCGAGAAAAATTCTGAAAAAATCAAAGGAAGTGTGGCGGAAATTCCATGAAAATTCCATAACAAATTCCAATAAATCCATTAAAGATTTTGGTGGAAATCAAGCCAAAAAATCCGACAAAATTCAGTGAAAAATTCCAAAAATCACTGCAAAAAACCAGAAAAATTTCACAGAAATTGTCAGTGAAAATCTGTGAAAAATTTTGCAGAATTCGACAAAATCCGCAAAAAAATCCGTTCAAAATCCACAAAAATTCTGCAAAAAATCCACCAAAATTCCACCCAAAAATTCCGCAAAAAATTCCACCGAAAATTCACCAAAATCCACAAAAATATCCACAAAAATTCCGCAAAAATTCCCCGCTAAAAATTCCAAACCAAATTCCACAAAAATCCACAAAAAATCCACAAAAAATTCCCTAAAAATTCCAAACCAAAATTCCACTCAAAAAATCCACAAAAATTCCACTAAAATCCAACAAACAATTCTGCAAAAAATCCACCCCCGGTCGGGGGAGCAGAATGCCACCAAAAATTCGCAAGCAAGAAAATTCCGCAAAAAGTTCCCTAAAATTCCGCAGGACGGGCAGAAATGGATTTTTGGGTGGAAATGGGATTTTTCCGCCCAGGCGCTCCAGGTGACGGAGAATCATAGCGAGCGTGGGTGCGCTGCACGGCGACAGGCGGAGACAGGTCCGGGGGCTCTGATGCGCCGCTTTGGGAGAAGAGAATGATAATTTGGTGAAGAAATTTCGCTGAGAGAATGAGGCGAATAATTTCCAGTGAAATATACGCGAAAATTTGGCGAAAAATCCGTTGGAAAATTTGGCGCGAAATTCAGTGGAAATTTTTTGTGAAATTCGGAAAGTTCCCATGAAAATTTCATGAAAAAAATTCATAAAATTCCTGAAAATTGTCATGAAAATTCCATGAAAATTGTAGCGAAAAGTTTGGGGAAAATACGCGAAAATTGGCCAAAATTGCAGCAAAAAATTTCCATTAAAATTCTGTGAAAAATCTTCATGAAAAATTTTCACGAAAAAAGGAAATCATAGAAAGTTTCAATGAAAATTTTCGTCGAAAATTCCATGAAAATTTGCCTGAATATTTGCAATGAAAATTAGGCAAAAATGGGCGAAAATTCTGTAAAAAGAATCAAGCAAAAATTCCTGTGGAAATTCGAGGAAAATTCAGGTGAAAATTCCACAGAAATCCGTGAAAATCCACCAAAAATCCCAAAAATCCGGAAAAATTTCGGCAGAAATTTGTGAAAATTCCCCAGAAATTCAGTGAAAATTCCGTGAAAATTTTGGCAGAAATTCCGCAAAAGTTCCGTGAAAATTCCATGAGAATTCCAGCAGAAATTCAGCAAAAAATCCATGGAAATTTTCAAGAAAATTTGGGTGGAAATTCCATGGAAATTTTCACGAATATTCCATGTAAATTTTAGCGAAAATTCGGGTGGAAATTCTGTAAAAGAATTCAGTGAAAATTCTTTGGAAATTCAGCGAAAAATTCCGCAAAATTTGCAAGGAAATTTTGGCAGAAATTCCGTGAAAATTCCGTGAAAATTCCACCAAAAATCCGGAAAATTTTCAGCAGAAATTCAGTGAAAATTCCGTGGAAATTTTGGCAGAAATTCGACAAAAATTCCGCAAAAAAAATCCCCTAAAAATTCCTTCAAAATCCACAAAAATTCCGCAAAAAATTCCACAAAAATTCCACTAAAATCCCCCAAAATTCCACAAAAATTCCGCAAAAATTCCGCAAAAATTCCACCAAAATTGCCCCAAAATTCTGCAGGAACGGGGCAGAAATTGGGGATTTTTTGGGTGGAATTTTGGGATTTTCTGAATTTGGGGAGAAAAATGGAAATTTTGGAGAAAAATTCCGTGAAAATCGGTGAAAATTTGGCGAAAATCCACGGAAATTTGACCAAAATTCGGCAAAATTTCCATGAAAATTCTGTGAAAATTTTGGGGAAATTTTTGGCGCTTTTGGGGTTCTGGTCCCAGTACGGACCAGTATGGACCAGTATGGACCAGTATGGACCAGTATGGACCAGTCCAGACCATTCCAGACCAGTTTAAACCAGTCCAGACCAGTCCAAACCAGTATAAACCAGTATGAACCAGTACAAACCAGTCCAGACCAGTACAGGCACCCCCAGGACCCCCAGCTCTACCAGTACAGGCCAGTCCAAACCAGTATGGACCAGTACAGGACCAGTATGAGCTGGGACCAGTGCAAACCAGTATAAACCAGTATGGACCAGTCCGGACCAGTATTAACCAGTATAAACCAGTCCAAACCAGTACGGGCACCCCCAGCTCTACCAGTACAGACCAGTATAAACCAGTAAGGACCAGCCCAAACCAGTCCAGACCAGTACGGACCAGTATGGGCACCCCCAGAACCCCCAGGTCTACCAGTACAAACCAGTACAAACCAGTACAGACCAGTATAAACCAGTACAAACCAGTACAGACCAGTACAAACCAGTACAAACCAGTACAAACCAGTACAAACCAGTACAGACCAGTATAAACCAGTATGGACCAGTACAGGCACCCAGAACCACCCCAGCTCTACCAGTACGGACCAGTATAAACCAGTATGAGCTGGGACCAGTCCAAACCAGTACAGACCAGTATGGACCTGTACGGGCACCACCAGAACCCCCAGCTCTACCAGTACAGACCAGTCCAAACCAGTATAAACCAGTATAAACCAGTAAAAACCAGTACGGGACCAGTATGAGCTGGGACCAGTCCAAACCAGTACAGACCAGTCCAAACCAGTATAAACCAGTATAAACCAGTCCAGACCAGTTCAAACCAGTATAAACCAGTACAAACCAGTACGGGCACCCCCAGGACCTGCAGGTCTACCAGTCCAGACCAGTATAAACCAGTATAAACCAGTAAGGACCAGCCCAAACCAGTATAAACCAGTATAAACCAGTATGGACCAGTATGAACCAGTAAGGACCAGCCCAAACCAGTCCAGACCAGTACGGGCACCCCCAGCTGCCCCAGCTCTACCAGTACAGACCAGTCCAAACCAGTATAAACCAGTACAAACCAGTATGGACCAGTATAAACCAGTACAGGACCAGTATGAGCTGGGACCAGTCCAAACCAGTCCAAACCAGTCCAAACCAGTACAGACCAGTATGGACCAGTGCGGACCAGTCCAGACCAGTTCAGGCACCCCCAGGACCCCCAGCTCTACCAGTATGGACCAGTATAAACCAGTATGGGACCAGTATGAGCTGGGACCAGTACGGACCAGTCCAAACCAGTATGGACTGGTAGAGGCACCTCCAGAACCCCCAGCTCTACCAGTCCAAACCAGTATAAACCAGTATGGACCAGTGTGGACCAGTTCAAACCAGTCCAAACCAGCATGGACCAGTACAGGCACCCCCAGCCACCCCAGCTCTACCAGTATAAACCAGTATGGACCAGTACAAACCAGTACAGCCCAGTAGGGGCACCCAGACCCACCCCAGCTTGACCAGTATGGACCAGTACAGGACCAGTATGTGCTGGGACCAGTGCAAACAACTCCAAACCAGTCCAGACCAGTTCACACCAGTATGGACCAGTACAGGCACCCAGAGCCACCCTAGCTTGACCAGTACAGACCAGTCCAAACCAGTATAAACCAGTATGGACCAGTCCAAACCAGTATAAACCAGTATAAACCAGTACGGGACCAGTATGAGCTGGGACCAGTCCAAACCAGTCCAAACCAGTCCTAAACCAGTATGAACCAGTATAAACCAGTACGGACCAGTATGGACCAGTATGGACCAGTATGGACCAGTATGGACCAGTACGGACCAGTATGGACCAGTATGGGAACCAGTTATAAAACCAGTATAAATACAGTATGGAGAGTAGGACAGTACGGACAGTAAAAACCAGTAAACAACCAGTATGGAACCAGTATAAACAGTATAACATAAAACCATATAAACAGTATGACGAGTATGGACAGTATCGACCAGTAATAAACCAGTTCAAACCATCCAGACAAGTCAGCCAATTACCAATCATGTAAGCCCAATTAAACCGAAGTTAACCCAATTAAACCGCAATTAACCCAATTAAAACCTAATTAAACAATTAAACTCTAATTAAACCGATTAACCAATTAAACCTATTAAACCCGAATTAAAGCATTAAAAATCGGATCATCCATGTAAAACATAATTAGCTGCCAGGAAAAAAAATTCAATAAATTAATTAACGCTGAAACCAATTAATTAAAATGAAAATCCGTTATTCCCTCCAAAAGCAATTAAGGCCAATTAAAAGGAAATTAATTAGCGTGAAAGGCAATTAAAGCGGGTTGAAATTAATTAATTCACTTAAAATCAATTAAAATCAATTAAAAGTGAATTAATTGGAATAAAAGCCAATTAAAGGCAATTAAAACTCAATTGAAACCCAATTAAAGTCAATTAAAACCAATTAAAGACAATTAAAACTTAATTAATTCCCTTAAAGCCAATTAAAGTCAATTGAAACCCAATTAAAGTCAATTAAAACCAATTAAAGTCAATTAAAACTTAATTAATTCCCTTAAACTCAATTAAAACCAATTAAAGTCAATTAAAACTTAATTAATTCCCTTAAAAACCAATTAAAACCAAATTAATTCAAATAAAAGCCAATTAAAACCAATTAAAGCAATTAAAACCAATTAATTCCCTGAAATCTAATTAAAACCGATTAAATCCAATTAAACTCAATTAAAAACCAATTAAAAACCAATTAAAACCAATAAAAATTAATTAAAACCCAATTAAAGCAAATTAAAATTAATTAAAATTAATTAAACCAAATTAAACTCAATTAAAACCAATTAAAAACCAATTAAACCAATTAAAACAAATTAATTCCCTGAAATCTAATTAAACCCAATTAAAATCAAGAAAACCAATTAAAATCCAATTAAAACCAATTAAAATCAATAAAACCAATTAAAACCCAATTAAAACCAATTAAACCCAATTAAAATTAATTAAAACAAAAGAACCCGATTAAATCCAATTAAAATTAATTTAAAACCAATAAAACCCAATTAAAACTCAATTAGAATCAGTTAAAGCCAATTAAAACTTAATTAAAATCAGTTAAAACCAATTAAACCCATTTAAAATCAATTCAACCCAATTAAAACCAATTAAAATTAAAGAAAATCCAATTAAAACCAATTAAAACGGGTTGAACCCAATTAGAATTAATTAAACTGAATTAAATCCGGTAATAATTAATTTTAAACGAAATTAAATGGATTAAACCGAATAAAAAGAGATTAAATTGATTCAAATGAAATGAAATTAATTAAAACTAAATTAAAATTAAATTGAATTCAATTAGACTTTGTTAAATTAAATTAAATTGAATTGAATTGAATTGAATTGAATTGAATTAAATTGAATTAAATTAAATTTCATTAAATTAAATTAAATTAAACCGGGCTAAAACTCAATTAATTAAAAGCGATTAAAATTAATTAAACTGATTAAAAAATGGCCCCAAAAATCAATTAAAAATCAATTTAAAATCAATTAAAAATCGATTAAAAATCAATTAAAAATTCAATAAAAACTCAATTAAAATCCAATTACAATCCAATTAAATTGAAATGAAATTCAATTAAACCCGATTAAAAGGAATTAAAACCGATTGAAATTCAATTAAAATTAATTAAAACTCAATTAAAAATAATTAAAATTAAACTAAAAATTTTTCAAAATTCAATTAAAAATAATTAAAATTCAATTAAAAGAATTAAAATTCAGTTAAAGTTAATTAAAATTCAATTAAAAATAATTAAAATTCAATTAAAAATAATTAAAACTCAATTAAAAATAATTAAAACTCAATTAAAATTAATTAAAATTCAACTAAAAATAATTAAAATTCAATTAAAATTAATTAAAATTCAATTTAAAAGAATTAAATTTCACTTAAAAAGAATTAAAATTCAATTAAAAATAATTCAAAATCAATTAAAAAGAATTAAAATTCAATTAAAAATAATTAAAATAAAATTAAAAATAATTCAATACAAATTAAACCCAAATTACACCAATTAAAAATCAAATAAAACCGATTGAAAACTCAATTAAATCGTGATAAAAACTCAATTAAAACTCGATTAAAACTCAATTAAAACTCCAATAAAACTCGATTAAAACTCAATTAAAACCAATTAACACCCTCAATTAACCAAGCCCCAAAAAAATTCGAATTTTTCACTCCAAAATCGCAAATTTTACCCCAAAAAAATCAAAATTTTCTGCCCCAAACTCCCGATTTTTAACTCCAAATTTGGACCCAAAATTCGCATTTTTCGCCCCAAAATTTCTCATAAAAATTCAATTTTTTCCTCTATAAAAGAAACCCAAATTTTGACCCAAAAATCGCATTTTTTGCCCCAAATTTTTGCCCAAAAATTCAATTTTTTTCCGCTAAAAATTCAAAATTTTGACCCAAAAATTCAATTTTTTCCCCCAAATTTTCTCCTAAAAATTCCATTTTTTAACCCAAATTTCCCCTCAAAAAATTCAATTTTCCCCCAAAAAACCCCCAAATTTTTCCCCAAAAATTCAAATTTTTTCCCCCAAAATTTCCTCCAAAAACTAAAAATTTTCCCCTTACAAATTCCAATTTTTGTCTCATTTTTTCACCAAAATTTGCCCAAAAATTTCGATTTTTTTCCTCTAAAAATTCCAATTTTTGTCCCATTTTTTCACCAAAATTTGCCCCAAAAATTCCAAATTTTTTGCCCCAAAAATTCAAATTTTTTGCCCAAAAATTCAAATTTTCCCCCTAAAAATTCAAATTTTTCTTCCCCAAAAATTTCGATTTTTTTTTCTCTAAAAATTCCAATTTTGGTCCCATTTTTTCACCAAAATTTGCCCAAAAATTCAAATTTTTTACCCCAAATTTCCCCTTAAAATTCAATTTTTTTACCCCAAAATTTCTCAAAAAAAATTCAATTTTTTCCCCAAAATTTCCCCTTAAAAATTCCAAATTTTCCCCTCAAAAATTCAAATTTTCCCCTCAAAAATTCAAAAATTTTCCCTCAAAAATTCCAATTTTTTTCCCTCAAAAATTCAAATTTTTTGCCCAAAAATTCAAATTTTCTGCCCCAAAAATTCAAATTTTTCCCCCTAAAAAATTCAAATTTTTCCCTCAAAAAATTCAATTTTTTCCTCAAAAATTCAATTTTTTTCCCTCAAAAATTCGAATTTTTTTCCAAAATTTCAATTTTTCCCCCAGCTGTTGTTTTGCCCAAAAAAGGGGAAATTCCCCCCAAACCCGAATTTCCTCTTTTTTTGTTTTTTTCGAAACTTTTTTGGGGCCAAATTTCCCCTTTTGGGGCCTTTGGGTTTCGGTTCCTTTTTTTATTTTTGGGGCAAAAAAATTGAATTTTTAATTGAATTTAATTCATTTTTAATTCATTTTTAATTCGTTTTAATTGGGGTTTTTATTGGGTTTTAATTGGATTTTTAATTGAATTTAATTCATTTTTAATTCGTTTTAATTGGGGTTTGATTGGGTTTTAATTGGATTTTAAATTGATTGTTAATTAATTTTTAATTCGTTTTTTAATTGGGGTTTTTATTGGGTTTTAATTGGATTTTCAATTGATTTTTAATTAAATTTTAATTTGATCTTTAATTGACTTTAAATCGATTTTTAATCAAATTTTAATCAGATTTTAATCAATTTTTAATTTATTTAAAATCAAATTTTATTCTAATTTTAATTGATTTTAATCCAATTTTAATTGATTTTATTCCAATTTTAATT
>NDFG01000303.1:39680-51850 GCA_002167245.1 Sporophila hypoxantha
AGGAAAGGAAAGGGGGGTCAGGGTGGGGGTCCCGGTGGGCGGGTTTCAACAGCGAGCTGTCACATAAAAGTGGGGGGACCTTTGCCAGGCTTGGGCACCCGGCCGCGCTCCCGCGTGGCCACCACGCCCTTCGGGCATCGAATTCCATGGAAGCTGCCCGCCGCGCAGCATCCCGCCCCCGGACAACCTGGGAATGTGGGACCACGCGCCGGAGCGCGCGCCAGCCCCCCCCCACCCCAGCGACCCCTCCCATCAACTACTAGTGCGGGCAGTTAGCCGGGCACCCCCGGCCGGCCCCGGGAGGGCTCGGGGGGCCCATCCCGCGGGACCCTTCTACCCCCGTTTCCGGGCATTCCCGGGCGGCTCTGCCCCTCTTTGTTCCGCTGGCCTTCCGTTCGGGCTGGGCACGGCTCCGGCAGCACGCGTGGAGCCACGGCAGGGCGCGTCACGCGTGTCACGGCATGTCGCGACAGGCTTCGGCGCCGCATGGCGGGACAGAGCCCGGCACGCGGCCGGGAGGAGGCCGGCGCTGGAAAGCGGGCTCCAGCCGCGCTCCGGGGGCAGAGGCAATGCCCGCGCTTGCCGGCGGCCGCGGGGACGGGCGCTTTCCCGTGACGCGCGGGGCTAGCGAGCCCGATTGAGCCCCGGTGCCGTCGCCCCCCACCCCGGGATGGGGATTTTGGGGGACACTTCGGCCTCCGCTCTGGTCACCGGCTTAACTTCGATTATCGTGCGTGCCAGGCCGGGACCCCCAGTCCCGGGACCGTCCCGGACTCGCGGTGCCCCCGGATGTGCAGCTAGCGGTGTGCAAACCGCCCCTATTTCCCCCGCCAGCCCGGGTCGCTCCCCGCTCCCGCAGCCCCTCCCGGCCCCGTCCTGCCAGCCCCGGGCGGCGGCGCCGCTTCCAGCCCGGCGGCACGGGAGGAGCGGCGGGACGGTTCCGAGACCGGCTTGGGCTCCGGTGTCCCAGGGAGGGCCTCAGCCCGTCCCGGACCGCCCCTTCCCGTGCCGGTACGGCGCCTCTCGGCGCGCCCCACGGACGGCCCCCGGGCCGGCGTGCCGCTCCGGCGGTGCCCGTTTCCCGGTGCCTGTTTGCCCGGGGTGCCGCTGGCGCCGTGCCGGTTCCCAGGTCTCGTCCCCTCTTCCGTTCCCGTGTTGGCCTTCCCGGGTTCCCTGTGCCGGCCTCCTCTCAGGTTCGCCGGTGCCCTGTTCCGGTCCTCCCTTCCGTCCCCGTTCCAGGTCTCCATTCCCGGCTACCCGTTCCCTCCTCCCGGTGTCCCATTCTCACCAGTCGGGTCCCAGCCCGGGGGTTCCCACGTCCTCCCGCGCCGCCTTGTCAGCGCAGCGAGTACCGCTCCAGCCCCGCCCCGCCATCCCGATCCCGGGGCCGATCCCGATCCGGAGGGCCGATCCCCGATCCCGGCGGCTCCGCCGCCGCCCTGACGCCGCCCTCCCTCCCTCCCTCCCCCGCCGCCCCCCGGCACTTTCCACCGCCCCACGGGCGGCACCGGGCGGGCGGGGCGGGAGCAGGGAGCGGCCGGGAGGCACCGGCACGGACGGGCGCGCTGGCGAGCGCCGGGGACGCGGAATGGGCCCGGCTCCCGCACCGGACGGGTCCGGCTTACCGGGATGAGTCGGGTCTTCCGTACCGGATGAGGGTCCCGTACCGGGATGGAAGAGTCCTGACCGGATGGGGTCCCATATCAGTATGGGGCCCCTGTTTACTGGGATGAGGCGATCCTGGAACAGGAGATTAAGGGGCCCTGTACCAGGCGGGGGTCCGGTACTGGAATGGGTCCGGTACTGGGATGAGGCGTCCCAATACTGGGATAGCGGTCCCTGTATGAGGTCCTGTACTGAGACTAGTACTGGGATGAGGGTCCCATACTGGGATGGGGGGACACCCATACTGGGATAAGGGTTCCTGTACAGGCATGGGCGTCCTTGTACTGGGATTGGGTTGCGTCCTGACCAGGATGGGGGTTCCATACTGGGATGAGGGGTCCCTGTATGAGGGGTCCTGTACAGGGATGAGGGCCCTGTACAAGGAATGAGGGTCCCATACTGGGATGGGGGTCCCATACCGATATGAGGGTGGCTCTACAGGGATGGGGGTCCTGTATGAGGGTCCCTGTACTGGGATGGGGGTCCCTGTACAAGGAAGAGGGTCCCTGTACTGGGATGAGGGTCCCATACTGGGATGGGGGTCCTGTACTGAGATGAGGGTCCTTGTACTGGAATGGGGGTCCTGTACCAGGATGGGGTCCCATACTGGGATGGGGGTCCCATACCGAGATGAGGGTGGCTCTACAGGGTTGGGGGTCTTGTATGAGGGTCCCTGTACTGGGATGAGGGTCACTTTACCGGGTTGAGGGTCCCTGTATGAGGGTCCTTGCACCAGGATGAGGGTCCTGTACTGGGATGGGGGTCCCGTACCAGGATGGGGTCCCATACTGGGATGGGGGTCCCATACCGAGATGAGGGTGGCTCTACAGGGATGGGGGTCTTGTATGAGGGTCCCTGCACTGGGATGAGGGTCCTGTACCAGGATGGGGGTCCCTGTACAAGGATGAGGGTTCCATACTGGGATGAGGGTCCTGTACCGGGATGAGAGTCCCCTGTACTGGGATGAGGGTTCCATACTGGGATGAGGTTCCTTGTACAGGGATGGGGGTCCCTGTACTGGGATGAGGGTCCTATACTGGGATGGGGGTCCCATAGTGGGATGGGGGTCCTGTACAGGGATGAGGGTCCTGTACTGAGATGGGGGTCCTTGTACTGGAATGGGGGTCCTGTACCAGGATGGGGTCCCATACTGGGATGAAGGTCCCTGTATGAGGGTCCCTGTACTGGGATGAGGGTCCTGTACTGGGATGAGGATCACTTTACCAGGTTGAGGGTCCCTGTATGAGGGTCCCTGCACCAGGATGATGGTTCTGTACCGGGATGAGGGTCCTGTACCAGGATGGGGGTCCCTGTATGGGGGTCCCTGTACTGGGATGAGGGTCCCTGTATGAGGGTTCTGTACCGGGATGAGGGTGCTGTGCCAGATTCCCATTTCAGGACATGGATGCAGGTTCCAGGACCCCACTCTGGAATGCCAGTGCAGGTCCCAGGATCCCACAGCAGGACACYGATGTCACAGCAGGACGTGGGGCAGGTCCCAGGGGCCCAGGCTGGGCCGTGTGCCCGGCTCCAGCGCTGGAATGTGGCTGCAGTGCCAGGATCCCACCCCAGCATCAGGGTCCCCAGACTGTCCCCCCTGTCCTTCCCCCAGCCCTGGAGCCTCTCCCAGATTCCCTTTCTACACCAGGAAATGGGATTTTGGGGGCTGGGGGAGTCACTGGGTCCCCCTCGACCATGAAGGGGGTGGCGGGGGGGAAAGTTAATGCTCGAGTCAGTAGGTAGCACCAGCCATGGCCCTGCCGGGGAGGGGGCTCAGCACGGCCCCGACCCTCGCTCACCGGGGAAAGGCACGAGTGGGACCGGGCTGCGACCGGCAGAAGCCTGTAAACAGCGCGGGGAGGGGGGGTAATACGAGCCTTGGGAACGCCCAGTCCGGCCAAGCCCCAATGGTTCAGTGCTGGGAGGGGGTCTCAGGGCTGAAAGTAGCCACAGCCCGGGGTGGGGGGGGGGTCTGGGCCACACCACCCTATCTGCTTCCAGCTCTTGTTAAGAGGGTCCCTAGCGGGTACAGAGAGACGAGGTGCCGCAGTCCTGATGCCACCCTCTACCAGCCCAGCCACAGGGATGCGACCACTCCCACCACAACTTAAATGCCGCCTATGCCACATTGGTTCTCAGCAAACCCCCCCAACCCTTCCCCACCAACCCTCCAACACAGGGACCCGGCCTAACCCACTAAGCACCAGCTGTTAGTCTCACCCAGCATTGTTCCACTTTCTATAACCAAAGCCCCAAAGACCCCAAACACACTCAAGCCCAATTGCACTTTTTCCATCGACAGCGACCTCCAGCCCAGACTCTGCACAGACCCCTTTCACCACCATAAGTTCTCAATTCTCGCGCGTGAGGATGCTTCCACTGTCAAAAGCCTTTGAAGACTCCAACCCCACCCTTCCCTCACTTTCCAGATTGTTTGTGTGCCTAGTCTACTATAGGGACCCTCTACCTTTTCAAGTCTCTCTTGAAAAAAGTTACCGGGGAAGCCTTCTCTCATCCTTTCACACGAACAATGGTGTACCAAAACTCTAATTTTATCTAACAGAATTTTCTCAGCCCAGCAAAACGCAGAGCAAGAGCCTCCTCTCTATCTTGTCACTGTCTATTCTGGTGTTGATCCCTTCTGCGGTGTTCTACTCTGCAAACTCCCCTGGCTTTATTCATGTTTCTCCCTCAACGGTGTGCCTCCCTGAGCATCCCTCTTCCCAGCAGGAGCCCCGAAGCCCACTGACACCGGGGTGCTACCGTGTGTTTCCTCACCTGAGCCTCCTTCACCCGCTGTGCAGTAGTGTATCATCGGAGAGGTGGGGATGAGGAGGTCTCCAGAAGCACCACTTTGCTGCGGGGGTGCTGCTTGCGCTGGATATAAGCAGTCCCCGCTTCCACTTCTTGAAAGCGTAACTTAAACAGCATCCATAATTCTTGGAGCGCTTATGGTTATGATTCTTAGCATCCTCAACTCCCATTCAGCCGTACCGCCCTCACCTCCGGGGGCATATGCGGTGCCCAAAGAGATCCATCTGCTAATTGGTTTAGCTCGATTGTTCTGAGCTGTATGTCTCTTTGGTTGCTCTCTCCACTCGTAGCGGGAGCAACCACCAAATCTATGCGGGGGGGCTCAGGGCACGGCCCTCGGGCACCCCCCCCCCTGGGGGTGCCCCATCAAATTGGATGATATTCAAAAACCTCCGCTCTCCCGTTTCCTACAGCAGTCTCGCCCACTCCAGCCTTCCAGCCAACAGTCGCCTCCTCAGTCCAAATACCTCTCATATATGGATACGCATACAACAAGTGAACTATGATTAACAAAATCACTACACCACAGGCTCATCAGCGGTAGAGAACTCTACGTCGGTGAGGCTGGCACAGCAAAAACTATCCTTTGCCGCGGTCATGGTAGTAAGATTGGTCCGGACAGCTAAGCCAAAAAGCACCTCCCCGTGGATGTGCAGGCACTAAAATGAATTAATACATATTACCATTCTCCTATTTGCAAGTTTCAACCTTAATCTTCTATCAGCCTACAGCTTCAGCTTCGCAGAAAAGAGGCGTTCTTGGATGTGAATACTGTGGGAGGGGATTTGGGCGGGGTTGACGTCTCCAAGTGACCCATATCACACGTGCTCTGCTCCTAAATAATTACACTCCAGTCTCTTTTGAATTGTTTAATCTTTGGGTAGAGTTCTCGTTGTGTTATTAGATGCAATAAGTTTCCCCCTTTGGTCCTCCCGGGGTGAGTATCCCACCGTCGTCTAATAATTTTTTTTTCCAGTTCAACCAAGCAAATTTTACCAACTCTACTAATAACACTGTGCCAGTTTCATCATTAACAAGTCTACGCATTAGACAACGTTTGCCTCTGCTTTCGAGTATCTACACTTCTACGTCTGCATGTCCTCTATCGCACACGAGCTCGGAGCAAGCTCGTCCACGGCGTATTGCTCTGGAAAAAGGGAGTCATTATTTGGGGACATAATTGTGAGAAGAGATTTCAGCGGGGTTTTCAATCGTGACTACGCGCTCGGTAACTGAGACTCGCCAAGAAAAAACCCGAGAGAATGCTTACATAACGGACAGCCTCAGCCTGATCTAAAACACATCGGGGTATCAATTCAAAAATGATCGAATTGGCGTCTTCCCCTGCTTGGCTTATTGCACCAGCGGGGTTTATTTCTGGTCTATCTATGGACAATTTAAGATCAGGGCTTGGACCTTAAATAGACTCTTAATAACAAATTGAAGAGTTCTGTTAAGGTGGCGGAGTGATGATTTACAGCCAGGTGGAATTACCACAGAGGGAGTGAAGATGCTACAAAAACGAAGTAAATATGGAGACGCATATTTGCTCCAAGATATACCTCCCTGAAGTAGCACATGCGGGATTCTCTTGTGTAGGATCATGCTAGTCTTACTATGGCGACATCCATGTATTGTTCGGAAATCTAAAGTAGGGCCTCTGAAGTAACAGAACCCGGTGTTTAGTATAGCCCGCAGTTCGATGGACGGAGAGCACCGGAGGCAGGCGAAAAGTTTTGTGCCCAAACTAAGGCAGGGAAACCTGTGGGGTCGGCTGGGTTTGCCTTTCGTAGAGCAGACTTTCAGTCTAGAATTTCAGACCTTCCCCAAAAGGGCTGGGCGGAACAAGGATGGGACACTGCACCACTGGACAGATGCCCATTTAGAAAAGTAAGCTTGCAACAAAAGCACATTGCACCCCAGTCCGCTGTGAAATAAAGCACCCCACACAACTCCCGCAGCAGTAGGAAAGAAAAATGAGGAATACAAACAGTGTCGTTGGGCAAATTAAACTATCTCCAGGGCTTCCGAGCAGCACAATTTCCCCCTGACCCCAACCATAGAAGATGCCACACCTGCCCCCCAGAGCCATGGGTCCCCCTGGTCCCCACCTATCGCTGGCGTAGCTTCTCGCGAAGCCCCCCCGGAAACATGGCCCCTCATGCCAGTCGCAGCACTGGCGATGAGCAGCGGCTTGTTGCGGCCGGCACCCTCTTTCATTCCAGTGTTTGTGTGACTATTTTGGTGCGCCGACATCCCCCACGTAGAGGAACACCACGTCTGGGACAGGGCAGCAGCTCCCTAGGGAGTGGACAAAAACACGCCAACCGGACCCCATTGTATCGATCCCTCTCGCTCCGCGCTCATCAGTTACTACAAGGAGCAGTCCATTCCACCTGGGACACTTCGCAGACCAGGGAACTAGCGCACTTCATCATGACTGCACTGCCTTGGGGAACAAGAATCCTTGGACATAACTTTCTCCCATGGGACAAGCCATACTGCTTGGGGACAACCACGCCCTTGGACTCCCTTTCATGGGTGACACTACTCCCTTTGTGGGACAACCAACCCTTCTTTCCCCTGACTTACCAATTGCCACGTATGCAAGATTCTCTTATGGGGACGACTTGATCGTCGCAAAGAACAGCATACACCTCAATTGGGGACAAGCACCCCTTGGAACGTACCTTTTCAATGGGGACAACATACACTTGCGCCCAGATCGGGGTATCAACTCACCCCACTTAGTCTTCCTAGTGAACCTGTTCGGACACACTCGCCTTCCCCAATAAGAGAGAAGGAAAACACACCGGACTGCCCTTGGGCGTTCAAGCAGCGCACAACTACTTGACCTAACACCAACAAAGCAAAGCTGCTCTCCACCTTTGTTTTTAACACTCCAGCAGCACACTTCTCATAAGATCTGACTGGACATGGCCCAACCCACAGAGACCAAAACCAACAAGACTAACATAAAGAACACCTGAGTAAGTCGCGATTAGTGTAGCACTCAGGTTGACCATCCAAATCCCGCTGCACTTCTAAATTTCGGTCTTGGCTACTGTTGTTTTTTATTACGAGACAACGGCAAAATACATACACAACAATCAATAAGTGTAAGGTGTTAGCAGGTCAGGTGACAACACCACAAATCAAATTTTTTTTTCACAATCAAGACCCCCGACCAGGTCACACACTCTCCCTAAATAAAAAAATGAAAAGAGAACCACCCATAATGGCGCAGGTCAAAACTAAAATCTCTTGACCCGCGAGATTGGATGCGAGTCGCAACGTGGATATAGGGCCTAATGGTTGAAATCTATCCTGTTAAGGAATGCCTACTCCTGGTTTGAGCTCTTTAAGCTTTGGCACCATCATTCGCGCAGTTGATACGAAAACCCACTCTCCAGCAAGCTCTGCCATCGTTGCCTCCACTGCTCAAGTTCTCACGCCCTGGGACCTACTAACAGATAAACGCCGGCTCGGTACAGTTATATTTAACAGCAACGGACGCGACAGGGCAAATCTTTACCAGGCTTATCCGCCCCGCCACGCCCCGGTCCATGGCCACCACCGCCATCCGCCGCTCCCGCCCGCCAACCCATTTCTACAGGAGTTGAGGGATAATCAAGGATTCCAACAGGCGCCACGCGCTCCCCAGCGCAGGCCTCAGGAAGCCGCGGCCCCACCGAGACAGGTCACGGGCGGCCCCTGTCCCCTCGCCGGGCTGGCTTTCCTCCTTCCCATCCGTGAAGAATGCGTACGTAGGAAGCGGAAGCAGGCGGTGGGCCAGGTAGGACGGCGGTGGGCGGAAGAACGCGGCTGGCCGCCCTGTCAGACTTGGAAAGCACGACGACTCGACAGTGACAAGAGGGTGCCTGGAAACAGCGTCAGGGTCCCGGGCCCCGCCGCCAGGCCCGGGGGGCGTCGGGCACCTGGATGAGGGGCTGGGGAGGGCTTGTGGGGGCACGGAAGGGCGCCTGCAGGCAGCAAGGCGCTGAGGAGCATCTTGCGAACAGGTGGAGAGCTTCCAGAACTAGCGGAGGTGGCGGCGGGAACACGAGCGCCCGGCGCAGAGGATGGCGTTGCTCGAACAACGTCCTTGACCCCCGAAACTTGGGCCCTACCCACGCTTGTCCATCGTAGTTAGGGCACCTTCAGCTCCCTGGGTTCCACTTCGTGCCCCGCTCCGGTGGCAGGAGATGTCTGAGCGGCTTGATGGGCCTGGGGGGGACACAGACAGGCGGGGGCCTGAGGAGGGTGTCCAGGGCAGCCCCTCCGTCATCAATTGGATGCGGGAAGGTCTCAATGGCCATGGCTATGGCGGTTGCTGGGAGTTCGCGACCCCTCATTGTGGGGGCCTGGAGGGGAGGCCCCAAGCCAGGAGTGCTGGCAGGGCAACAGTTGTTTTCCACCCCACAAGTGCTGCCAGAAGCTCCTGACCCACAGGAGGTCAGGAGCACACACCCTAACACGGTGCTGACAAAACTGGGGGTCCCCACAGCGGCACAGGGAGGGCTCCCCACTTTCACGGGACCTCTGGTGACACACTGAGGTGTCCCTGTCCCCGCGGGGCTGGGGGTGACGCTCGGGGGGCTCACTTGGCCAGCGAGCCGGTCGCGCGCGGTTGACGGCGTCCAGGTCCGGCGTAGCGCAGGGTCCCAGCTGGCAGCCCACAGCACGATGGGGTGCGCGGGCAGAAGTGCTTGATCTCGGGGTATCCACATGCTCTTCACGTGCCGCAGCGAGTTGGGGTCTGCCAGCGAGAAGCAGAGCACACCACGTCCGACCTGCGGGGGAGGAGCGCTGTCCCTGGCGCCTCCCGCCGCTCTCGCGCCGCCGCAAACGTCGTCCCCAAACACGTCCCAAACGCCGCTTCCCCAACGACGGTCCCTAAACACGCGTTATCCCCAAACGCGTCCCCAAACACGCCCAGCTCCGGCACCTGCGTCCCACCCCGGTCGGTCACTGTCCCCAGCCTGGCACCCCGAGACCCCCCCGCCGGACCCCCAGGTCCCCGCGGGCTCACGATCCCGCGAGCTCCGCGGCCTCTGGGAGCCCGTGACAGCGCCAGGGGACAGGAGGGACCCCACGGGACTGGCTTCGTGGCACCACTCGCCGGCCAAGCCACGGGTGGGCACTGTGGTGCTCCTGAGCCATAGGGGGTCCAGCGGGGGGTGCTTGGGTGGGTGCAGCCCCAGCACCGGGGACATTCCACGCCCGCTGTCCCCAATCCCGCCCCCGCCCACCGTGGGCGGCCGCTGCCATGCCCAGGGAAGTGAAAGGTGCCAGGAGACCTGGCGGGTGTGCCAGGGGACCTGGGGGTGCCAGGGACATGGGGGTGTGCCAGGACACACAGCGGGGTGCCAGCACCCCCAAGTCCCCGGAGCAGCCGCGTGGCCCCGGGCCGTTGTTTTAGTCGCGGCCGGACGGACGTGACCGGGAGCGCCGTCTTTGGATGCCGGGCCCGTGTCCAGACTCAAGAAAGCGCGCCCCGTTGACTAACCCCGGGCCCCCGGCCAGCCCCGGGGCCACCGCGAGCCACGGGGACAGGGCCCCCCCCGCCCCCCCAGCCCGCCGTGCCGCGGGGAGATTAGCGGGGCTGGCGCGGGGCTGCGCGGGGCGGCGGCGATAAGAGAGCCCGGACGTGCCAGCGGCCACGGGGACCGGCTGTTTACAACCGGGGGGACACGGAGATCTGGGGGGGCCCCTCCTGCGGCCGCGCCCAGCGCCCCCCGAAGGATTCCCGCACCACAAGAGTCCCCCCTGGAGCCGCCCCCCAACACCCACAGCTCCGGAGGTCCCTGCTCGGGGACGGGGGGTTCGGGCGGGGTTGCAGTGTTGGGGTCAGGGTGCCCCCAAAGGTGTCCCCAAAGGAGGGGGATGGGCGTTTGGGTGCCAGAGAGCTGCTCCCGGGCGCTGGCAGGAGCCCAAGGGGCTCTTTGGCTCTGGGCATCCCGGGATGGGCAGGGCCCTGGGTGCCCCCCGGGGGTGGGGGCTGGGCTGCCGTGACAGCAGGCCGGGTGCCGCTGGGGGTCTGGGGGTGCCGGTGCCGGTAGGGGTGGGGTTCCGGTGGCGGGTCGCGGTCCCACCTGCCATAGGCGAAGCGCCGGTCTTCATGGTGGTCCCCAAGGTGTCCAGAGAGGCAGCAGGAAGACGCTGACCTCGTCCACCACATCGCGGGAGCGCCTCCAGCACCTGTTCGGCCACCGAGAAACGGACGCGGGAACGGCACCGTCCACCGACCGCCTGCCCGGAACCACCGGGACACCCCGCTGTGCCCCGCTACCCCCTCCCGGTTCCTCCTTCGGTGTCCCTCGCGGTACGGCTGCTCCGGGTGCTCGGTACCCCCGTTGGCTCCCCCCCCGTCCCGGTGCCCCTCCGTGCCCGGCGATGCCCGGTGTCCCCGGTAACGCCCCTCCCGCCGCTCCCCCGCTCGCTCGGTGCCCGGCGGTGCCCGGCGGTGCCCTCACCTCCTGAGCAACGCGGTAAACTGGTCGATGGCCCACACGGTGGGCACGTGCGGGCCAGCAGCCGGGTACTGGCTCAGCGTGGCGTTGCAGGCGCGGGCGCAGATCAGCCGCGTCTTGCCCACGGCGTTGTCGCCCACCACGACGCACTTGATGGTCTCGACGTTGGGCCGCTCGTAATCCACGTCGGGGTCCATGGGGGCGCGGGGGGCCCGGGCAGCGGAGCGGCCCGCTCAGCGCCCCCCCGCCCGGCCCCGGCCCGTTACCGACCCCCGCCCGCCCGCCCCGCCCCACCCCGCCCAGCAGCCAATCAGCGCGCGCCGCCGCCGGCACGCCCCGCCCCGCCCCGCCCCGCCCCGCCAATCCCGCGCGGCGCCGCCCGCCGGCCTAGCACACCCCGCCCCGCCACCGCCCCGCGCGCGGGACAAAAGGAAGCGTCCGCCAGGGGGCGCCACGCAACCGCCAACGTTGACGGCTCAGCAACCCCTCTGGGGCCACTGCCTTCACACCGGTCGCGGCGCAGGCGCACGCCCACTGGGCGGGGTTCAGGCACGCCCCAATGGAGGCCGCGCCACACATGGGCGGGGGGGGGCTCGCGATAATCAGCGACAACCGCGAACAGCAGCGACAGCCGACGACACCAGGACAGCAGCGACACCAAGTGGCATCAGTGAACAAAGCAGCGACAGCAGAGGCATCGGTGACACCGGGGACAGTAGCGGGACAACAGCAGTGAAACCCGGTGCACAGCAAAGTAACCCCGGTTTGGCCACCAAGTAAACCGAGTGACACCAGTACAACCAGCGCTATACCGGTTACACCAAGCCGATAGCGTTGACGTCACTGACGCAGTGACAGCAAGTGACAGCATGCAGAGTAGGACACCAAGTGTACCAGCCAAACCAGAAAACCAAGCAAAAAGTGACACCAGTACAGAGTGGACACAGTAGAAGTAACACCGCCGTAGACAACTCAGAGCAGCAACACAGTGCCACCAGTGCCACCAGGTGACAGGGAGGTGACAGGGCTCGCGCACACTGGGCTGGCGTGTCCCTGGGGCACAAGAATCCCATTTTCAGGCATTTTTCTCCTCGCCGGGGATTGGGGAATTTTCCAGCCGCGGTGCCAAATACCGGGTACGGGGAGTAGGCCTTTGGGAACAGGAGCCGTGTGGGGCCGGGCCGGGCCAGATCTGGGCTGGGAATTGTCGCCACGAGA
>NDFG01000303.1:51875-64625 GCA_002167245.1 Sporophila hypoxantha
TCAGTTGACCGCCACTGCCTATGGGCAAGAATCCCTTGACATCCTTTTTCCATGGGACACTTACTGCCATCGGGGACAACCACCCCTTGGACAACCCCTTCCATGAGGACACTACTGCCTTGGGACAACCCACCCCTTGACATCCCTTTCATGGGGACACTACTGCCTCCTGGGGACAACCACCCTTTGGACATCCTTTCATGGGACACTACTGCCTTGGGGACAACCACCCCATTTGGGACGTCCCTTTTCCATGGGGGACACTACTCCTTTGGGACAACCACCCCTTGGGACGTCCCTTTTCATGGGAGACACTACTGCCTTGGGGACAACCACCCCTTGAGACACCCCTTCCATAGAGACACTACTGCCTTGCGGGACAAGAATCCTTGACCAGCCTTCCATGGGGGGACAAGCCATCCCTCAGAACACCACTGCCCTTGGGGCAAGAATCCCCTTGGCCACCCCTTTCCATGGGGACACCACTACCTTGGGGACAAGAATCTCTTGGACATCCTTTCCATGGGACACCAGTTGCCTTGGGACAACCCCATTTGGACATCCTTTCCATGGGGAAAAGCCATCCTCAGGACCACCACTGCTTGGGGACAAGCACCCCTTGGATTCCCTTTCATGGGGACATCAGTTGCATTGGGGACAAAAAACCCCACTTGGACATCTTTTTCCATGGACAGCCACCCCTCTAGACACCCACTTGCCTTTTGGGGACAAGCATCCCTTGGACACTCTTCCATGGGGACACCACTGCCTGGGGACAGAATCCCTTGACCACCCCTTCCATGGGGACACCACTGCCTTGGGGACAAGATCCCATGGACACTCCTTCCATGGGGACACTACTGCCCTTGGGATCCAAGGAATTCCCTTGGACCCTTCATGGGGACAGCCATCCCTCAGACACCACTGCACTTTGGGGACAAGAATCCTTTGGCCACCCCTTCCATTGGGCGTGACACCACTTACCTTGGGACAAAGGAAATCTCTTGGACATTCCTTTTTCCATGGGCACACCACTGCTCTGGGGACAAAACACCCCCTTGGAACACCCCTTCCATGGGGACACTACTGTTTGGGGGCACAAAGCACCCCTTGGGACACCCCTTCCATGAGGGACACTACTGCTTTGGGACAAGCACCCCTTGGACGTTCCCTTTCATGGGGACACTACGCCTTGGGACAACCACCTCTTGAGTCCCTTCCAATGGGGAACATACTGCTTTGGGGACAAGCACCCCTTGGACATCCTTTCCATGGGGGACACCACTGCCATTGGGACACCATCCCTTGGACATCCTTTCATGGGGGACCACTACTCCTTTTTGGGGACAAAGGCACCCCTTGGATATTTCCTTTCCATGGGGACAGCCACCCCTCAGACACCAACTGCCCTGGGGACAACCAGCCCTTAGGACACCCAAACTTCCATGGGGAACCACTGCCTTGGGACAAGAATCCTTGGCCACTCCATTCCATGCGGGGACACCACGCCTGGGGACAACCACCCCTTGGCCACCCCTTCCATGCGGGGGACACCACTGGCCTTGGGGACCAATCACCCCTTACCACCACAGCCCGAGCTGCCGCTCAACCCCAGCAGCACTCCCATGACTGACTGGGACAGGACCCCAGACTCCAAAGACCTTTCAGAAGTGGAAGGGAGCTCAGGTTGACCATATCCCTGTGACCCACGGCTGGCACCACAGAGGAAGGTAACACCATCTGGAGGTGACACGGTGACCCACCCGTCCCCACAGCCCCCCCAGCCCCACCCCCTATACCTGCAAAGACCCCCTGGCCAGGCACTCCTTGACGCGGGGTTGGCGCGGCGCACGTGGAACCTTGGTGATTTTCTCCTGGTTTCATGAAAGCTCTCCTGGTGAGCTCGTTGGCCACCATCATGCGCAGGTCAACACCTTCCAGCAGCTCTGCCACGGCCCCCACCTGCCTGCAGGTCCCGTGGGGCCTTCTCCAGCTCACCGGTGTACAGCATACTTTCCAGCACGGCGCGCAGCCGGCTCCGGCCCGCCACCCCGCCCCGGTCCATGGCCACCACCGCCATCCGCCGCTCCCGCCCGACCCCTAATCCAGAGTTGAGGTGAAGGATACAATGAATTGTCACAGGGTGTCACGACCGCTCCCAGCGCAGGCCTCAGGAAGCCGCGGCCCCACGATCGACAGGTCACGGGCGGCGCCCGTCCCCTCGCCGGGCTCGGCTTATCCTTCCCAATCGTGAAGATGCGTACGTAAGAAGCGGAAGCAGGCGGTGGCCAGGTAGGACGGGCGGTGGGCCGCGAAGAACGCGGCTGGCCGCCCACTCGCACGCTTGGAAAGCACGACGTAACGACGGACAGATGAACAGGGGGCCTGGAAACAGCGTCGGGTTTCCCGGGCCCCAGCCGCCCAGGCCCGGGGGGCGTCGGGCACTCTGGATGAGGGGCGGGGAGGGCTTGTGGGGGCACGGAAGGGCGCACTGCAGGCAAGCAGGGCGTGAGAAGCATACTTGGCGACAGGTTGAGAGGACTTCAGAACTAGCGAGGTGGCGGCGGGACACGAGCGCCGGCGAGGGATGGCGTTGTCGAACAACGTCCTTGACCCCAAACTTGGGCCTACCACGCTGTCCATGTAGTTAGGGCTAACCCAGCTCCTGGGTCCACCTTCGTGCCCCGCTCCGGTGGCAGGGAATGTCAGAGCGGCTTGATGGGCCTGGGGGGGCACAGACAGGGGGGGCCTGAGGAGGGGTGTCCAGGGCAGCCCCTCTCGTCATCAATGGATGCGGAGGTCTCATGGCCCATGCGCTATGGCGGTGGCTGAGGAGTCGGACCCCTCATTGGGGGGCCTGTGAGGGGAGGCCCCTAAGCCAGGAGTGTCTGGACAGGGGCCCCCAACCAGGTTTTTTTTTTTCCCCAAAACCCCCACAAGGGCTGCCAGAAGGTCCTGACCCACAGGAGGTCAGGAGCACACACCCTAACACGGTGCTGACAAAACTAGGGGGTCCCCACAGCGGCACAGGGAGGGCTCCCCACTTTCACGGGACGCTGGTCACACACTGAGGTGTCCCTGTCCCCGCGGGGCTGGGGGTGACGCTCGGGGGGCTCACTTGGCCAGCGGCCGGCTGCGCGCTGGTGACGGCGTCCAGGTCCGGCGTAGCGCAGGGTCCCAGCTGGCAGCCCACCAGCACGATGGGGTGCGCGGGCAGAAGTGCTTGATCTCGGGGGTACACATTGCTCTTCACGTGCCGCGGCGAGTTGGGGTTCCAGCGAGAAGCAGAGCACACCACGTCGACCTGCGGGGCAGAGGCGGCTGTCCCTGCGCCTCCGCCCGCCGCTTCGGCGGCCCCAAACCGTCCCAAACGCGTCCCCAAACACGTCCCAAACGCGTCCCCAACGCGTCCCTAAACGCGTTCCCCAAACGCGTCCCCAAACACGCCCAGCTCCGGCGGCACCCGCGTCCCACCCCCGCTCGGTCACTGTCCCCAGCCTGGCACCCCCTGAGAGCCCCCCAGCCACGGGAACCCCCCAGATCCCCGCGGCCTCACGATCCCGGGAGCTCCGCGGCCTCTGGGAGCCCGTGACAGCGCCAGGGGACAGGAGGGACCCCACGGGCCTGGCTTCGTGGCACCACGGCCGGCCAAGCCACCGGGTGGGCACTGTGGTGCTCCTGAGCCATAGGGGGTACCACGGGGGGTGCTTGGGTGGGTGCAGCCCCAGCACCGGGGACATTCCACGCCCGCTGTCCCCAATCCCGCCCCACGCCCACCGTGGGCGGCCGCTGCCATGCCCAGGGAAGTGAAAGGTGCCAGGGACCTGGCTAGGTGGGGTGCCATGGGGACCTGGGGAGGTGCCAGGACATGGGGGGGTGTGCCAGGACACACAGCGGGGTGCCAGTACCCCCAAGTCCCCGGAGCAGCCGCGTGGCCCCGGGCCGGTTGTTTTTAGTCCGGGCCGGGACGGACGTGACGGGGGCGCCGCTGGAACCGGGCCCGTGTCCAGACCAAGATAATAGCGCCCCCGGCCAGACCCGGGCCCCCGGCCAGCCCCGGGGCCACCGCGAGCCACGGGGACAGGGCCCCGGCCCCCCCCCCAGCCCGCCGTGCCCGCGGGAGATTAGCGGGGCTGGCGCGGGGCTGCGCGGGGGCGGCGGCGATAAGAGAGCCCGGACGTGCCAGCGGCCACGGGGACCGGCTGTTTACAACCGGGGGGACACGGGAGATCTGGGGGGGCCCCTCCTGCGGCCGAGCCCAGCGCCCCCCGCAAGGATTCCCGCACCACAAGAGTCCCCCCTGGAGCCGCCCCCCCACCCACAGCTCCGGAGGTCCCTCTCGGGGCGGGGGGTTCGGGGGTTGCAGTGTTGGGGTCAGGGTGCCCCCAAAGGTGTCCCCAAAGGAGGGGGATGGGCGTTTGGGTGCCAGAGACTGCTCCCGGGCGCTGGCAGGAGCCCAAGGGGCTCCTTTGGCTCTGGGCATCCCGGGATGGGCAGGGCTGCTCTCGGGTGCCGGGGGTGGGGGCTGGGCTGCCGTGACAGCAGGCCGGGGTGCCGCTGGGGGTCTGGGGGTGCCGGTGCCGGTAGGGGGTGGGGTTCCGGTGGCGGGTCGCGGTCCCACCTGCCATAGGCGAAGCGCCGGTCTTCTTATGGTGGTCCCAAAGGTGTCCCGAGAGGCAGCATGGAAGACGCTGACCTCGTCCACCACATCGTCGGGAGCGCCTCCAGCACCTGTTCGGCACCAGGAGAACGCACCGGGAACGGGCACCGTCCACCGACCGCCCTGCCCGGAACCACCGGACACCCCGCTGTGCCCCCGCTACCCCCTCCCGGTTCCTCCTTCGGTTTGTCCTCGCGGTACGGCTGCTCCGGGTGCTCGGTACCCCCCGTTGGCTCCCCCCCCGTCCCGGTGCCCCTCCGTGCCCGGCGATGCCCGGTGTCCCCGGTAACGCCCCTCCGCCGCTCCCCCGCTCGCTCGGTGCCCGGCGGTGCCCGGCGGTGCCCTCACTCCTGGCAGACGCGGTACTGTCGATGGCCCACACGGTGGGCACGTGCGTGGCCAGCAGCCGGGTACTGGCTCAGCGTGGCGTTGCAGGCGCGGGCGCAGATCAGCCGCGTCTTGCCCACGGCGTTGTCGCCCACCACGACGCACTTGATGGTCTCGACGTTGGGCCGCTCGTAATCCACGTCGGGGTCCATGGGGGCGCGGGGGGCCCCGGGCAGCGGAGCGCCCGCTCAGCGCCCCCCGCCCGGCCCCGGCCCGTTATCGACCCCCGCCCCGCCCGCCCCGCCCCACCCCGCCCAGCAGCCAATCAGCGCGCGCCGCCCTCGGCACCACTCTCTCTTTGTCAATGAGTGGCTGTCCCTGGTCTGCAGTGTCCCAGGGGTGGCTGCCCCTGTGCTGAGAGGCACAAGGGATGTCTGGGGGGTGGCTGTGTCCCCCCTGAGCTGTGCCCTGTCCCCAGACGTGGTGTTCCTCGTGGATGACGGCGCGGTGCCGGCGCACAAGCCGCTGCTCATCGCCGGCTGCGACTGGATGAGGGCCATGTTCCGGGGGGGCTTCCGCGAGAGCTACGCCAGCGAGGTGGGGACCAGGGGGGACCTGGGGCTCTGGGGGGCAGGGTGGGCATCTCTGGTTGGGGTCAGGGGGCTGCTCGGAGCCCCTGGCCCAACGACACGTGTATCCTATTTCTTCCTACTGTGCGGGGTTMTGGGGGCTATTCCAGGGCTGGGGGTGCTGTGCCAGCTCGGGCACTGCCAGGAGTGTCCCCCTTTCCCCCAGCCCCCTTTAGGGGTGTCTCTGAGCTCCTCACAACCCCCCCGACCCCACAGGTGTCCCTGCCCGGCACCAACTGCGCCTGCCTCCGTGCRGTCCTCGACTTCCTCTACACCGGGGTCTTCACCCCCACGCCCGACCTGGACGCCATGGAGCTGCTGATCCTCACGGACCGGCTGTGCCTGCCGCGGCTGCAGGCGCTCACCGGTGAGCCCTCCCCCGGTATCCCCCGGTATCTCCCCCCCCGCGGTCCCTGACGTCACCTGCCAATACCCCGCTGCRGCCGCGGGGACCGATCGATCATTGATTGTCCCCGTGTGTCACTGGCTGTCCTTATGTAAGCACAGGGGGGCCGTCCCCGGTGTGTGACCCCCCCTGAACCCCCATTTCCCCCCCCCTTTTCCCAGAGCAATACGCCGTGGACGAGCTGCTCCGAGCCTTCATGCAGCGCGTGGAGATCGACGAGCAGGTCATCATCTACCTGGAGATGACGCAGGTATGGYGGGGCTGGAGACCCCCGGGGGGGGGGCACAAACCACAGACGCTCCCAGGTGATGGGGTAACCCCCCCAAATCCCCTCCCCAGTTCCACAACGCCCGGCAGCTGGCGGCGTGGTGCCTGCACTACATCTGCACCAACTACAACCGCGTGTGCCGCCGCTTCCCCCGCGAGATGAAGTTCATGTCCCCAGGTATGGGCGGGGGGCACGGGGAGGGAGGGAGGGCAGGGGGTGCCCGGCCGTGCCCTGAGCCCCCCCGCGSTGTCCCCGCAGAGAACCAGGCTCACTTCGAGCGGCACCGCTGGCCCCCGGTGTGGTACCTGAAGGAGGAGGATCTGTACCTGCGCTCCAAGAAGGAGCGGGAGCGCGAGGAGCAGCTGCAGCGCAAGCAGCACCCCCGCAGCAAGTGGTGCTTCTGGAGACCCTCACCCCCCGTGTCCTGAGCGGGGGGGGGGGGCTCGGGGAAGGGACCCCCGTGTGGGGCTGGGGGGCTCGGGAGGGCRGGGAGCCCCTGGGCTGAGCAGGGGGTTCGGCCCCGGGGTCCCCGTGCAGAGTGAGGGGGCTCAGCTGGGCTGGGGGTCCCTGTGGTGAATGGGGGGCTTGGGGCTGGGGGTCCCTGTGCTAGTCTGGGGGCTCAGGCCCTGGGACCCCCACACTTGACTTGGGGGGCTCAGCTGGGCTGGGGGTCCCTGTGTGGAGTGAGGGGTTTGGGCTTGGGGCTTTTATAAAGGGCTGGGGGGCTCAGCTGGGCTGGGGGTCCCTGTGTTGAGGTGGGGGGTGGGGGGGGCTTGGGCCCTGGGCTCCCATGAAGGGCTGGGGGTCCCTGTGCTGGGCTGAGGGCATCAGGACTGCCACCCTCAGCCCCAGGGACCCCACACTGAACAGAGGGGTTGGCCCAGGACCCCCCCCCACCCCGGGCTGTGGCTCTCAGCCCTGAGACCCCCTCCCCAGCACTGAACCATGGGGCTTGGCCGGGCTGGGGGTCCCCAAGGGCTCGTTTACCCCCCTCCCCGGCTGTTTACAGGCTCTGCCGGGTCGCAGCCCCCCGGTCCCACCGTGCCTTTCCCCGGTGAGGAGGGGGGGGCCGTGCTGAGCCCCCTCCCCCCGGCAGGGCCATGGCTGGTGCTACCTCTGACCGAGCAGTATTTGGGGCTGGGGGTGCGCGGGGGCTCTGCCYCTCCCCCTTTCTTTCCTGGGGGGTCCCCACCCCCGTAGGGCTCTCTCTGGTGCTGTATTTTCTCCCCCCCCTCCCACCCACCGTAGGGCGGGGGGGGTCCAAGCTGTGAGCAGGGCGGGGTGGGCGGGGGGTGGGCGCGGGGAGGGGTCCCTGGGTGCTTGTGTGGCTGGCGAGAGCCCCCGGCTCATCTCTGTGCCTTGGACGGGGGGGGGGGATCATTGTCCTGTCCCGGGGGGGGGGGTGGCATTGGTCCGCTGTCCCCGGGATGTGTCCCCACCCCGGAGTGAGGGGGGCAACACTGTCCCCTCCCCCGGCCTGAACTGCACAACCGTTTTTACACTTTTTTACCCCAGGAGCACAGCGGGGTCGCCCCCCCCGGCCTCGGGGTCCCACCCGGCCCGGAGCGGGGCCCCCCCACCTCAGCAGCGGCTGTTTTAACCTTTAATAAAGCTTTTTGTAATGGAGCAGGACCCTGCTGGGCCCCCCAAACCCTTCTGGGGAACCCCAAACCCTGCTGAGCCCCCCAAACCCTTCTGGGGAACCCCAAACCCTGCTGGGGAACCCCAAACCCTGCTGAGCCCCCCCAAATCCTGCTGGGGAATCCCAAACCCTGCTGGGGAACCCCAAACCCTGCTGGGGAATCCCAAACCCTGCTGGGGAACCCCAAACCCTGCTGGGGAACCCCAAACCCTGCTGGGACCCTCCAAACCCTGCTGGGGAACCCCAAACCCTGCTGAGCCCCCCAAACCCTGCTGGGGAATCCCAGACCCTGCTGGGACCCCCAAACCCTGCTGGGACCCCCAAACCCTGCTGGGCCCCCCCCAAACCCTGCTGAGCCCCCCAAACCCTGCTGGGGAACCCCAAACCCTGCTGAGCCCCCCAACACACCAGCACCCCCCTTCAGGAAGGGGTGACACGGAGGGGCTTCCCTGGGGTGCATTTATTGTCGGGGGGAACAGAACTGGGGGGACCTGACCCACACATTGGGGGGGCACGAGTGGCACCTACAAGGTGGGGGGGTCATTTATGGGTGGGGGAGATCCCTGGCACGGCAGGAGGGCTTGGGGGGGTGCCCCCCACCTCAGGGCCTGTCCCAGGCTGAGCCCCCCTCCCTGGGAGCAGAGCCTGGGGTCACCTCAGCTCCCCTGGGGGGGTCAGGGACAGTCAGGGGGGCTGGAGGGGACCTGGGGACGTCCCTGGGGTCCTGCTGCAGCTGCTGCTGCTCTTTCCAGCCCCGGAGCACAGCTGGGGCCTCAAACATCTGGCCAGCGGCCATGGGACTGCAGCATCCCACGGGGATTTGGGATCCTGGGAGGGTTGGGATGCAGGATGCCCCAGGTCCCCCCTGCCCTCCCTGCCCTATTTTTTGCCCTCCCCAGGAGCTGTGCCCGGCAGATGCTGGGCTCTCGGCGCCGGAGCAGCAGGTAGCACAGGTAGCACAGGTAGCACAGGTTTCCCGGGATCCTCCCGTCTGAGCCGGCTCCGTTCCCAGCCACGCCGCCCTCCGGGAAGGGCGGGAGGATCGCGGAGCCGGTGGGAGCCACGGGAGGATCCCCTCGGGGCTGCTGGAGGGTTTCGGGCAGGGGGGGTCCGTGCTCAGCCCTCTCCCACGGCYTTCCCGGTGGATTGTCCCGGCATTGCCGTGATCCCGGCAGCAGCCCCGGCTCAGGCGGGGCCGTAGCAGAGGATCTCGCTCAGGTCGTAGCCGGTGACAGCGAAGGTGTCCCCGGCAGGGTCACAGAAACGCGCGCCGCACACCTGAGTGTCCGTCACACGCTCGGCGTGGCAGTGCTGCACCTGCCGGGATCCAATTCCAACCCCGATTCCAGGATTGCCACATCCCTGTCCTCTGTCCCCGTGTCACTGTCCCAAACCCCGACCCACCTCGATGTCATCGGTGTCCGGGTCCCTGCTGAGCTTCCAGACGTGGACAAAGGAATCCTCTGCACCCGAGAGCAGCTGCCAGGGGAGCAGGGGGACACTGGGGACACCACGGAGGTGGCAGCGCCACTGGCAGGGTGGGACACCGGGGTGGGGTATCGGGGTGGGATTTGAGGGTGGAATGTCAGGTGGGGTGTGGGGTGAGATGCCAGGCTGGGATTTCAGGTGGGATGTGGGGTGAGATGCCAGGCTGGAATGCTAGGTGGGATGCCAGGTTGGGATTTCAGGTTGGAATTTCAGGTAGGAATGCCAACTGGGATGTGGAGTGGGATGCCAGGCTGGGATTTCAGGTTGGAATGCCAGGTGGAATGTGGGGGGGAATGCCAGATTGGGATTTCAGGACGGAATTCTTGTCACTCTGGGACAGGAATCCACCTGGGATGCCAGGTTGGGATTTCAGGTTGGAATGCCAGGCTGGGATGTCAGGATGGAATTCAAGGTGGGATGCCAGGTTCAGGTTGGGATTTCAGGCTGGAATGCCAGGTTGGAATACCAGGTTGGGATTTCAGGTAGGAATTTCAGGTTGGAATGCCAGGTGGGATATCAGGTTGGGATGCCAAGTTGGGATGCCAGGTGGGATGCCAGGTTGGGATTTCAAGTTGGAATTTCAAGTTGGAATGCCAGGTTGGAATACCAGGTTGGGATTTCAGGTAGGAATTTCAGGTTGGAATGCCAGGATGGAATTCAAAGTGGGATGTCAGGTTCAGGTTGGGATTTCAGGTTGGAAGGCCAGGTTGGAATGCCAGGTGGGATGCCAGACTGGGATTTCAGGTTGGAATGCCAGGTGGGATATCAGGTTGGGATTTCAAGTTGGAATTTCAGGTTGGAATGCCAGGTTAGGATTTCAGGTTGGAATTCACGGTGGGATGCCACGTTCAGGTTGGGATTTCAAGTTGGAAGGCCAGGTTGGGATTTCAGGTTGGAATGCCAGGTTGAAATGCCAGGCTGGGATTTCAGGTTGGAATTCCAAGCTGGGATATCAGGTTGGGATGCCAGGTGGGGATATCAGGTTGGGATGCCAGGTGGGATGCCAGGTTGGGATTTCAAGTTGGAATTTCAGGTTGGAATGCCAGGTTGGGATGCCAGGTTGGAATGCCAGGTGGATGTCGGTGTGGGATGCAGGCTAAGATATTGGGCAGGATGCCAGCATGGGATGCTGAGTGTGATGCCAGGTGTGACACCAGCTGTGCCCCCGGCTGTGCCCCCCYTACCTTGCCGGTGAGCGGTGCCAGGTCGAGCGCGTAGATCCAGCGGGCGTGGGCGCTGAGCTGGGCGCGGATCCGCCCCGTGCCCGCCTCCCAGAGCCGGATCTGCCCGTCCCCGTAGCCCGCGGCCACGATCCCGTTCCACAGCGCCACCGAGGAGCACGTGCAGCTGCACACGGGGCCACGTGTCACCCGCCACCCCGGGGGTGTCCCCCCCTCGTGCCCGACACCCCGCGGCATCCCCGGGGCTCACCCGGATCCCGGGATCTTCCCCAGCAGCGTGAACTCCTCSCCGCTGCTCCACAGGCACAGCGTCCCGCAGTCATCGGCTGTCACCAGGTCCCCAGCCCCGTCCTGGCGGGAGAGGTGGCTCAGGGACACCGGGCAGTGTCCCCACTCTGGGATGGGGCACCAGGACAAGCTGGGACAGCTCCTCAAGCGCTGACGGGTCCCAGCCGGGGGCGGCTCTGTTGGAACTTGTCCGGCCCTGCCCACGCTGCCACGCCAGGGTGGATTTCGAGGAAGGATCAGGGCACCCCTCCCTCCTTCCCTCCCTCCTTCCCTCCGTGAGGATTCCCGGCTCCTCCCGGCCCTGGGAATGCCCCAGTGCAGCCCTGGGAACCCTGGGAGCAAAGCCCGGGGTGGCAGTGGGAGGTGACACAAGAGTTCCGTGTCCCCACGGTGACARGGCAGCTCGGGAATGGCATCTGGGGGGATGAATTCCTTGGGGATCCCAGAGCAAGGAAAGTTTAGTGACTCATCAGGGAAAGTGCTGAGTGGGAGGAAACTGCCTGGTGAGTCTGCAGGGACCTGCCCTGGGAGCTTCCAGGAGGTTGCAGGAGAGATGGGAGGAATTTGGGACAAAGGATGGCGTGACAGGACACAGGGAATGGCTTCCCACAGGAGAAAGGGAGATTTGGGTGGGATTTTGAGAAGAAATCCTTCCCTGTGAGAGTGTGGCTGCCCCTGGATCCRTGGAAGTGTCCAAGGCCAGGCTGGAGCCACCTGGGYCAGTGGAAAGTGTCCCTGATGAGATTTAGGGTGTCCCTCTCCCCCCATACCGGGGCCTGGCCCTGCTCGGCCGCGATGTCGGTGATGGGATCCCGGTGCTGCTCCAGGACCTCGCTCAGCGTCACGTTGGTCCCTTTTGGGGGGATGTCAAACACCAGCACGGCCCCAAAGGATGTCCCTGTGGGGTCAGGGGGGTCAGCAGGGGCTGGGCCAGCCCAGGGCCACCACCCTGCCCACGCCCTGGGCTCACCCACGCAGATGAAGCGGCCGCCGGCAGCGGCGATGCCTCGGGCAAACACGGAATGTCCCAATTCCTGTTCCGGTGACCAAAACCTTTCCCTCCTCAATTTTCCCCTTTGTCTCCACGTGACACACCTGTTCCCTGTCCCAAGCCTTCCCTCACAGTGACATAAACTGTTCCTTTCCCAATTCCCTGTCCAAACCTGTTTCCCTCCTATATGTTCCCAAACCTGTTCCCTTCCGTCCCACAGTGACACAACCTTCCTGTACCCAATTCTGCTGGTGACACAAACCTGTTCCCTTCCTCAATTCCTGTCCCCAAAACCTGTTCCCTTCCGCCATTCCTGTCCCACACCTGTTCCCTGTCCACCCAATTCCTGTCCCAGGAGTCACAAACTCTGTTCCCTCCCCATGTCCCATGACCACAAACCTGTTCCCTCCCAATCCTGTCCCACAGTGACACAAACTGTTCCCTGTACCCAGTCCCTTCCCAGGACACAACCTGTTCCCTTCCCAATTCCCTGTCCCACAGTGACGCAAACTTTCCTTTCCCTTCCAGCACATTCCGTGTTTGCCCGAGGCATCGCCGCTGCCGGCGGCCGCCTTCATCTGCGTGGTGGAGCCCAGGGCGTGGGCAGGGGTGGTGGCCCTGGGCTGGCCCAGCCCCTGCTGACCCCCCTGACCACCAAGGGACATCCTTTGGGGCCGTGCTGGTGTTTGACATCCCCCAAAAGGACCAACGTGACGCTGAGCGAGGTCCTGGAGCAGCACCGGGATCCCATCACCGACATCGCGGCCGAGCAGGGCCAGGGCCCGGTATGGGGGGAGAGGGACACCCTAAATCTCATCAGGGACACTTCCACTGCCCAGGTGGCTCGCAGCCTTGCCTTGACACTTCCAA
>NDFG01000303.1:66847-82113 GCA_002167245.1 Sporophila hypoxantha
AACAAAACCAGGCAGCCACCCAAAATCTCCTCCTGGCAGTCCCCAAATCTCCTCCTGGAGCCCCCCAGTCTCCTACCCCTGGAACAAGAGCCCCACACTTTCTCCTGGGGCCTCCCAAACCCCTTCTCCTGGTAAGCCCAAAATCTGCCTCCTGGAAACCCCAAACTCCTACCCATGGGAAAAAGAGCCCCCCAGATTTTCCCCTGGACCTCCCAGTCCCCTCCTGAGCACCCAAACCCCTCCTGGAGCCCCCCAAACCCTCCTCCAGGGAACAGGAGCCCCAAAATCTCCTCCTGGAGCCCCCCAACCCCCCACCCTCAGGAGGCTCCTTTCCCCTCCCCCCCACTCTTAGCCCCGCAGGGTCCTGAACCCCCCACCCCCATTGCAGCACCAGGGCTGGGGACACGACCCCCCCCATGCCAGGGGCGATGGTGCCAGGGAGGTGCCAGAGCTGGGACACGACCCCCCTCAATGCCAGGGAGGTGCCAGGGAGGTGCCAGGCTGTGACACGACCCCTCCCCAGTGCAGGAGGAGGATTGCCAGGGAATGGACCACGAACTCCCCCTCAATGCCAGGAGGGCGGCTGGGACACAACCGCCCCCCCCATGCCAGGGAGGTGCCAGGGCTGGGACACGACCCCCCCAACGCCAGGAAATGGGTGCCAGGCAGTGGACCGACCCTCCCAATGCCAGGGAGTGCCAGGCTGGGACACGACCCTCCCCAATACCAGGGAGGTGCCAGGGCCGGGTGCCACCCCCTGCCCGCCGCCCGCGTGCCTCACCTGGGTCAGCAGGGGGGTGCAGAGGGCAGAGCCCCCTCCCCGTGCCTGCAGCTGCCGGGGGTGCCCCTCGGTGCCCAGCAGGCTGAGGCTGGAGCCGTGCACGGCCCCGAAGGCGGCGGGGGCACCGCGGCGGGGCGGGCCCAGCACGGCCAGGTTGTTGTACAGGGCAGAGCTGCTGCTGCGCAGGGCCAGGCTGCGCTGCCGCCGGTACGGCCTGCGGGCACAGCCAGGGCTGCCAGGGCACCGGGGCACTGCCAGGGGGTGCCAGGGCTGGGGCTGGGACAAGCCGAGGGGGTTGTGGGCAGAATCTGGGGGGGGCTGCGAGCGGAATCCGAGGTGGGGTGGAATAGAGAGGGAATGGGGGAGGATTCCAGAGGCAGGGATTGGGGGCTGGGGTGGGTCCGATGGGGGAGGTGGCAGATCCCGGGGGGACTGGGGTATAGTCCGGGGGGTCCAGGAGGGCCGGGGGGGCTGGGCTAGTCCAGTGGGGCTGTGGGGCAGATCCGGGGATGGGGGCAGATCGGGGCTCAGTCCAGGGGTTCGGGGGAGAACGAAATAGGTGTTTTAGAATAGGAAATTGAGACATGGAATAGTATGAAAATAGCGTAGATCATAAAATGGGGATAGACTTATTTAAGGAGGTATCGTAGAGAGCGGGGGGTTTAGAATTCGAGGGGGGGTACGGAAAGCTCCAGGGGTCTTTCTGGGGCAGAGCCTCCAAGGGGGTCTGTGGAGCTTCCCAGGGCGGGGGGAGGTGGCGCAGATCCTCGGGTCTGGGGGCAGAATTCCCCCTTCTCCCCCTAGCCCCCCAGCCCGTCCATGGCCCCGTTCCTTCAGCGCCCCCCGGTTCACCCTCAGTGCCCCCGGTTCCTCAAGCGCCCCACGGGTTCCGCCTCACCGTGCCTCAGTGCCCCCACGGTCCCTCGTGCCCCAGCGCCCCCCGGGTTCCCCTCAGTGCGTCCCCCCTCAAGTGCCCCGGTCCCCTCGTCCCCCCGGCTTCCCCCTCCTGCACGCCCCCGTTCCCCCTCACGCCCCCTCCGGTCCCCCGCCGTTCCTCTCCCGGTTTCCCTGCCCCCCCCCCGCTCACCCAGTGCTTGCCGCCGCCATAGGAGACGCGGTCGCGGACGTGAATGAACGCAAAAGTCGGCCGGCGCACAGTGATTAACGGTTCACGTTGCGTGGAGCCCGAGCGCCAAAGGGGCGCGGAAGATGGCCGAGTGGGTGGGGGAACTGGAGGACTTGGACTGGGAGGGACTGGGAACGCTGGGGATGGGGACTGGGAGGGAAACTGGAGACTGGGAACTGGAGATGGGGGAGCATGGAGAACTGGGAGGGACAGCGGGGAACTGGCGAGGGACTGCGCGGGAACTGGGAGAGACTGGGGGAACTGGAGGGACTGGGCGAACTGGGAGGGACTGGGGAACTGGGATGGACTGCGGAATGGAGGACTGGAGGACCTGAGGGGGGGGAAAAAGAACTGGGGGGAGGAGGACTGGGGGAGCTGGGAGGGACTGGAGGGACTGGGAGGGACTGGGGGGAACTGGGAGGACTGGGGAACTGGGAGGACCTGGGAGAGACTGGGGGAACTGGAGGCGGCCGGATCGGGGCAGAGGGGGCGGAGGATGGGGGGTCCATGGGAGAGATGGGGGATGTGGGCAGTTGGGGTGTGGTGGGATGTACTGGGGTGTACTGGGATGTACTGGGGTGTACTGGGATGAGGTGGGGAGCCGTGCTGAGGCGGGCTGGGAGGTACTGGGCTATACTGGGATGTACTGGTATGTACTGAGATGCACTGGGATGCACTGAGATGCACTGGGATGAACTGGGATGTACTGGGATGAGCTGGGGGTCCATGCTGGCGTGGGCTGGGATATACTGGGATGTACTGGGATGCACTGGGATGTACTGCACTGTACTGGGGAGCCATGCTGAGGTGGGCTGGGAGGTACTGGGCTATACTGGGATGCACTGGGATGTACTGGGTTACACTGGGATATAATGGGGGTTTATGCTGTGGTGGGCTTGGAGGTACTGGGCTATACTGGGATGTACTGGGCTATACTGGGGAGCCATGCTGGGGTGGGCTGGGAGGTACTGGGCTATACTGGGATGCACTGGGATGTACTGGGAAGGCAGTTGAGGTGGGCTGGGAGGTATTGAGCTATACTGGGATGTACTGGGATGAGCTGAGGGGCCACGCTGGGCTGTGTGGCAGTGCACTGGTACTGGTCCATACTGGGACACCCCGGGCTGTGTGGGGCTGTACTGGTCCATACTGGGGCGCTGTACTGGTCCATACTGTGGTGCTGTACTGGTCCATACTGTGGCGCTGTACTGGTCCATACTGGGACACACCGGGCTGTCCATACTGGGTGCACTGGGCTGTGTGGCAGTGTACTGGTCCATACTGTGGCGCTGTACTGGTCTGTACTGGGTGCACTGGGCTGTGTGGTGCTCTACTGGTCCGTACTGGGACACACTGGGCTGTCCATACTGGGACACACCGGGCTGTGTGGCACTGTACTGGTCCATACTGGGACACGCCGGGCTGTGTGGTGCTGTACTGGTCCATACTGCGGCGCTGTACTGGTCCGTACTGCGGCTCTGTACTGGTCCGTACTGCGGCTCTGTACTGGTCCGTACTGGGACACACTGGGCTGTGTGGCGCTGTACTGGTCCGTACTGAGGCGCTGTACTGGTCCATATTGTGGCTCTGTACTGGTCCATACTGGGGCGCTGTACTGGTCCATACTGTGGTGCTGTACTGGTCCATACTGGGGCGCTGTACTCGTCCATACTGGGACAGCCCGGGCTGTGTGGCGCTGTACTGGTCCGTACTGCGGCTCTGTACTGGTCCGTACTGCGGCTCTGTACTGGTCCGTACTGGGACAGCCCGGGCCGCTCCCGGGGGGCAGCAGCAGCTCTGGCTGTCTCTGTCCCGGCGCAGAAAGGCAAATCCCGCGGGACCGGCGCCAGATCGAAGCAGGACAAGGCCCGGGCGCAGCCCCGGCAGCCCAAGCGCGGCTCCCCGCGGAGCTCCGGCCGCGCCTCGCCGCAGCCCAGCCCGTCCCCGGAGCCGCTGGAGCCGCTGGACGCGGAGCCCATCCTGGACGAGCTCCTGGAGCGGGTCCTCACCGAGGTGACCCTGGCGGCCGTGGCTCGGCAGGTGAGAGCTCCCGATCCCCCCCCCCATAATTTGGGGAGGTTTTGGGGGGCTCGGGGGTGCGGGCGGGGTCTCAGCGCTGTGTCCCCAGCGGGTGCCGTTCGCGGTGGCGCGGGCGCGGGATGCCATCCTGTTTGTGGCCGAGTGGCGCTTCCTGGTGCGGGATGACATAGTGCCGGAGCCCGACGGGGACGCGGAGCCCGAGCGGGACGGGGTTTGGAAGGAGGACGAGGAGCCCCCAGCCGGTATCTGGGACTCGTGGACACCGGGCGTTGTCCCCCTCGCCGAGGACTCTCCGCCCTCGGAAGAGGTGAGAGAGGTTCCCCGAGCCCCCGGAGCCCGCCCGGCCCGTGGGATGGCGGTGTCACCGCCCCGGGTCCCCTCTGTCCCCTCTGTCCAGCTCTCCTCCGAGGAGCTCTCCGAGGCAGACGAGGCTCAAAGTCCGCCCGTGCGTCCCGGCGCTGCTCCCACCGGGGATTTCCCTCGGGGCCGCCGTCCGGTCCCGTCCGGGGCTCGCCCGGTGGCAGCCAAAGGTCCCGTGGGCCGCGACACRGCCGCTGCTCGCGCCGTGGCTGTCCCCGTGTCCCCGGGCCAGGTGAGATCCCGATCCCCCCTCCCCGACACCCCTCGGGCTGAGCCCCGGCGGCTCCGTGGTGTCACCCACGGTGGGGGGACCCCAATACCCGCACCCACACCGGCTCCCTTTGCCCGCCGTGCCAGTCCCGCTCCGCCGCCGCTCCTCCGGTTCAGCGTCCCGGGCCGCGACCGCCGCCCCGCCCGAAGCCGCCCAGCGCTCCCCAGCCCCGCGAGCGGGGCCGCCGCCGCTCCCGGTCCCCCGAGAGGCGCCGCCCACCCTCCCAAGCCCCCGGGAGACGCCGCCAACCCTCCCGGCCCGCGCATCCCCGGGCGGCCCCGCCGGCCGCGCCCCCGGTTCCGCCGCCGGCCGCGCCCCCGGTTCCGCCGCCGGCCGCGCCCCCGGAACCCGCAGCGCCGGCAGCACCGGAGCCCCGCGAGCAAGAGGCGCCGCCACCATCATCATCCTCCCGCTCCAGCCCGGCGTCCATCCGTCCGCGCAGACTCTCCCGCAGCGCCGGCGTGCCCCGGCTCGGTGCCCGGCGCGGCGCCGCCCGCTGGGTGCTGCCCGAGGTGAAGGTGCTGGACGTGAGRACCGAGGCCGAGCGGCCGCGCTCGGGAGCATCGCGGAGCCGGTTGCCCCTACCGGGATCCCTGGTGCAGGTGATCCCGGGAACCGCCAGGGCCGCCCGGGCCGAGCCGCAGCTCTGCGACCCCTGGCTGGCCTCGGTGCGCCTGGCTCCCGGTGTCACCGTGCGCTGGGGAAGCTGCGAGCGCCGCGGGCCCGTCCTGGCGGGGCACGGCGACGACGAGCAGGGGGACGAGGTGCTGAGAAGGGCGGAGAAGGACCTGAAGCCCATCCTGCCCTACCCGGAGTGCCGGCTCTCGGAGTACGGAGAGGCGGAGGAGTGGCAGGACAGCCCGCTGGACACGGAGCAGCTCCCGGGGCTGCCGCTCCCGGCGCCCGGCCCCGCTCTGGGGGGATCCCTGTCGCCCCGAGTGTCGCCGGTGCAGTGGCAGGAACGGGTCGTGGCCTCGGGGGACCGTCCCGGAGATCGGGGATCTTTTACTCAGAAGTAAATAAAAAAAAAACTCACTAAAATGAGTTTTGCGGAGCCCACGGTGCCACCAGCGCCCGCACCCGGCGGGTCCCCGCAGCCCCTTTGTCCCCAAATGAGGAATAAGGGCGATGTGACGGTGACACGCGTGGCTTCGSCCCCGGAGATCCCGTCCTGGGGAACGGGGACAGGGCGGGCAGAGGCTGCCCGGAGCCTCCTCCGCCTTCCCGGGAGCTCCGGGCGCAGCTCGGGGTCCCTCGCTGGGGCTGTCCCCGCCCGCTGGGCCATCCCGCAGGGACCTGCTCCAGCCCTGGAGTGTCCCCGCACTGCCCGAAGGGGACTTCAGGGGACATCGCCCCTCCGGTAGCCGCCCCGGGGGTGCAGGGAGTCCGAAGTGGCGCGGGCGAGCAGCCCTGGGGTGGCACCGGGGACACTGAGGTGGCACCGAGGACACCGAGGTGGCACCGAGGACAGCGGTGTGACACAGGGAGCTTTACCTGTCCCCCGAGCCGCATTCATAGAGACCCTCATTAGCATATGAGTGGGCGTGGTTACAGCTCATTAGCGTGAGGCGCGATACCAGGCGCGGTTTTCTGCTCCTGTTCGGCACCGGGTGAGGCCTCAGGCGCGGATTTCGGTTCCTCATGAYCAGAAGATGATGGAGTGGGCGTGGCTTTCCGTTTCTAATTAGCATTTCACCACTCGGGTCTTAATTCAGCACCCATCGAGGGTCCAATCTGGCGGCCCTACAAAGCAGGAAACCCCCAAATCACCCATCCTATTTGTGATCCCGMTTTTTGCGCTGCTACAATTCCTCCCGTGTTACTCGACACCGTAGGAACGTGTCGGGTCCAACCTGGCACAAACTCTTGGTGGAGGAAAAAAAAAAAGCCCGGGTGTTTTTACAGCACCGCCAGGTTATTAAGAGCAATAAATGAGGMGTAATTTCCTGYCAGGGTGGCACTGGGGACAGTGGGGTGGCACAGGGGACACGTGCCTCACCTTCCTGCCTGCTCCAGCCACTCTGCTGTCCCTCCTGGGCTCCCAGCGGCTCACGGAGCAGAGGGACCCGTGCCGTGCCGTGCCGTGCCGTGCCGTGCCGTGCCAGCGGCCGGGCAAAGGTCCCGCTGTGACCTCTGTCCCCAGCGCCGCCCCGCGCCCGGCCATGGAGCTGCTGGGGGCTCTGAGCCCCCCGTGGTGGCTCCTGCCGCTCCTGCTGCTGGCCCTGCTGCTCCGGGCCACCCGCAGGAGCCCCTGGGACCCCCGCAAGTGTCCCACGGACCTGACGGGCAAGACAGTGATTGTCACCGGAGCCAACAGCGGTGAGCAGGGCGGGCGGGCGGGGACACGCGTGCGGGAGGTGGCGTGATGGCTGAGGGGTGACCTGCAGGGGACATGGGTGTCCCTTGGCCAGCCCAGGACCCCGGTCCCTGCTTTGGGAGTGCCAGTGGCTGCACAAGAAGCTGGTGGCCATCCCTGGGCACCCACAGTGTGCTTCTCTGCTCACCTTCCTTAACTCGGGACRGTTAATGACTGACAGGCAAGGCCACCACGGCCACCATGTCACACCAGGGGTGGGGTCACTGCTCCCATCTGTGTTCCACCGCGGGAGATGTCGCGACCCCCAGGCTGGGATTGGGATGTCCCCACYCACCCAGGGACAGAGTGACCCCACACGTGCTGGGCTCCATCCCCTCCCCAGCGCCCACCATTTCCTGCTGGGWGGTTTTGACCGTGGCAGGGGATGCCCAAACCCGGGGGCACCGACCCCAAAGGACCAGAAAGACCTGGCAGGGATCTGCCCACACCCCCTCCGTGTCCCGCAGGCATCGGCAAGTGCGTGGCCATGGAGCTGGCACGCCGCAARGCCCGCACCATCCTGGCGTGCCGGAGCCGGGAGCGGGGCCAGGCGGCCGTGCAGGAGATCCGGGCGGCCACCGGGAACCCGGCGGTGCTGCTGAGGCTGCTGGACACCGGCTCGCTGGCCTCGGTGCGAGCCTTCGCCGCCGCCGTGCTGCGGGAGGAGCCGCGCCTGGACGTGCTGGTCAACAACGCCGGAGTCACCGGTAGGTGCCGGGCAAAGCCRTCCGGTCACAAGAGGGGTCCAGAGCCTCGTCCCGATGCCCACGGCACTGCCCCCTGTGGGGGTACCGGCTGTCGGTTTGTCTGTCGGGATTGAAGGCATTTGAGACGGRAATTCTAAGCTGGGAGGTTGTGTTGGTCTGTTGGAAGGAAGGAGGGCTCTGCAGAGGGACTCGGGTTGGATGGATGGGCAGAGMGCAACAGCATGGAGTTTAYTSAGTCTAAGTGAGAGTTGTACATTTTGGCCACAAAAATCCCCTACAAGGTTACAAGCTGGGGATGGTGTTCAGGCAGAAAAGTAACCTGGGAGTGCTTGCATCCACAGCCGGTTTGTTTAATTTGAGCCAGAAATGTGGCCAGTGGCCAGAAGGCCAAATGCTCCTGGCCCTGGATCAAAGTGGTGTCCACAGGAGCAGGGAGGTCCATTCTGCCCCTGAAATTGTGTGCCCAGCAGAGCAGGAGGTTCATTCTGCTTCTGAGGAATTGTGTGCCCAGCATGGAGGCAGGGAGGTTTTCATTCTGCCCCTGAGGAATTGTGTCCAGCAGGAGCAGGGAGAGAGCCATTCTGCCCTGAAGAAATGTGTGCCCCAGGAGCAGGGGAGGCCATTCTGCCCCTGCCGAATTGTGTGCCCAGCAGGAAGCAGGGAGGTCATTCAGTTCCTGAGAATTGTCCAGAATTGTTGCCCAGCAGAGGCAGGAGGTCATTCTGTTCCTGAAAGAATTGTCCAGAATTGTGTGCCCAGCAGGAGCAGGGAGGTCATTCTGCCCCTGAGAAATTGTTGTGCCAGCAGGAGCAGGGAGGTCATTCTGCCTCTGAAGAATGTGTGCCAGCAGGAGCAGGGAGGTCATTCTGCCCCTGAGATTGTGTGCCCAGCAGGAGCAGGGAGCCATTCTGCCCCTGAAGAATTGTCGATGGCCCAGCAGGGGAGCGGGAGGCATTCTGTCCTGCAGACAGAATTTTGTGACCAGCAGGAGGCAGGAGGGAGTCATTCTGCTCTGTAAATGGGTTTATTGCCCCAGAGCGAGAACGCAAGGAGCCATCTGCTTGAGGAATTGTGGGCCCAGCAGGAGCAGAGCGAGATCATTCTGTCCCTGAAGAGGAATTTGTGTGCCCCAGCGCAGGAGCAAGGAGTCATGTCCGCCTCTTGAAAGATGTGAGAGCCAGCAGGAGCAGGGGGTCATTTCTTGCTCTAGAAGAATTGTGCCCAGGCAGAGAGCAGGAGGTCATCTCTTACCCTGAATGTGTGTGCCTAGCAGGGCAGGGAGTCTACTTCTCCCTAAGAGTAGTAATTCTTGTCCTGAATTTGTGCCCAGCTATATGGAAGCAGAGAGCGTCATTTACTGCCCCTGAAGAATTGTGCTGCCCAGCAGGGAGCAGGGAGTCATTCTGCCCCTGAAGAATTTGCTCCCAGCAGGAAGCAGGGAGGTCATTCTGCCCCTGAGGAATTGTTGACCAGCAGGAGCAGGGAGGTCATTCTGCCCCTTGTAGAATGGTTACGGCCCAGCTAGCAGGAGGTCATTCGCCCCTGAGGAATTGCAGAATGGTGTGCCCAGGCAGCAGGAAAGGAGTCATTCTTTACCGTGATCTAAGAAGATATTTGTGTGCCCAGCAGGAGCAGGGAGGGAATTTTTCCCTGAAGAATGGTGTGCCCAGCAGGGAAGCAGATGGAGGTCATTCTTTACCCAGAAGAATTTTCTGCCAGGGCCATGGAGAGCAGGCGAAGTGTCATTCTGTCCGAGATAGATTTGATTTGCCCCAGCAGGAGACAGGAGGTAATTTTTCTTTGCCTTGAAAGAATTTTGTATGTCCAGCAGAAGTGGGAGGTCTCATTTCCACTCTAAAGAATTTGTGTGGCCAGCAGGAAGCAGGGAGTCTTCTGCCCTGTACTGGCCCACTGGTTGGAGGGGCACACCTGAGTTGCCGTCTTTATCCAGTCTGGGGCCCTCAGTTTGGGAAGGAACCATTGAGATACTCAAACCACACAGTACTGGTTGAAGGGGTTGGATATACAAAGACTTATGAGGGAACGTTGAAGGGTGGGCTGTATAAAGCTGGAGGAAGAGGAGCCTCAGAGGGTGGGACCTGATTTTGCTCTCTACATCCTCCTTGAAGGGCAGGTTTTGGACCAGCTGAGGTTGGGTCTCTGGCAGAGAAACCAGGAGAGGACACAAGTTCAAGCTACACTCAGGGGAAGTTTTACAGTTTGGATTATTAGAAAAAAACATCTTTTTCATGAAAAAGAACAATTTAAAAGTACTGGAATTCTCTTCCCCAGGGACGGTGGTGGGAACACCATCTCGGATGTGTTTTAAAAAAAAAAAAAGAACTGAAACATGGCCACTGGTGTTATATGCGGTAATTGTGAGGCATGGTTTTGGACCAACTGGATTATCTTTAGAGTGTCTCTCCACCTCATGCATCATTAGTTATTCTGGTTGAGTTTCTGTGTTCAGACCCAAGTGTTTATTATTTCTTATCAGTAAAACAGTTTCATTACTGTGAGTTGGGCAGCTTTTCATTAGAAGGCACAAAATGGCCAACAATCTCTTGGTACAAGGTCTTTTAACACTAAACTATCCAATTAAGAGCTGACACCTGGATTATTTTCCCTTTTAATCCAATAACTGATACCACAGAGCCCACAATGCAGACTTTTCTGCCCAATTACAAAATGCCACCAAAACCCATGAAGAAGAAGGAAGGAGAAGCATGAAGAAGAAACCCAGAACAACACCCTGTGCCCTCCATCTTGCTGCCATCCACAACACACTAAAAATCCCAAACCCTCAATTTCTCACCAAGTGACACACCTACACTGCTCTCTATAATCTATTTCACACTTTTGTGGATTCTAGTCTATCTTGAAATCTAGGAAACTTTCTCCATGAGTGAGGGTGAAAGTCAGTGCTCCCCTGGGGGTCAGGACACCCCAGAGCAGACAGAAATATTCCCTGTGTGTCCTGGGTTTGCACAGCCACCCTCCTTTCAGGGCTGCCCTTCGCCATCACGTCAGAAGGATTGGAGCAAACCTTTGCCACCAACTACCTGGGCCCGTTCCTGCTCACCAACCTGCTCCTGGGTGAGTGCAGGGGCTGGGGGAGTCAGGGGGGGCTCTGGGGACTCCTCCTCGCTCACCACCTATATTGGTATAATTAATTATTGGTATTAATTAATAATTATTGGTYTAATTACCAATATAGCAGARGGGATGTGCCTTGGATTGTCTGGCACSAATCAAATAGCGGCTCTGTGGTGATTTCACCTCAGAGATAGGTTTTGGCTGGCTGGGTGTTGCAGTGGGTGTTTGGAGACAAGTCCAGGCAGGCAGGAGCTCTGTGCTCCTCAGATTTACCTTGGGGGAAAGATTTAAGGAATGGAAAGGAACACGGAGTCGGTTCTGCATGGAGGGTGAATCCAGAGTTTATTGTGGCCTCTGAATCAGAACGTCTCAACAGGAACTCCCAAAACACGCTCTGGTTGCTCTTTACCCAGAGGTGGCAGAGGGAGGATAGGGAGCCACACCAGGTACACTGAAGGAGATCTTAAGGGAACAAAAGGACAGCCTGGATGCCAAGCCCCTCAGGGGTGAGGATCTTTGAATTCGCCAATCACGTCGATGCCTCCTGAATGCAGGACAGACAGACAGCGCTGGAGGGTTCAGGAAGAGACTGAACGCCTGGCAGAATTATCAGGAGGAACCCAGGCAATCTGAGGCAAACCACGACATCGGAACCACACCGACAACCCCCCTGCTTGGCATTAAAACAGCAGACTGCGTATGGCCTCGGCCTCGCCCCGGGTGGTGAACGTGTCGTCGTCCGCACATTGCGTGGCATGGGCCGAGCATGCGGGTACTTGACGGCGCGGCGCCGGCGGGCAAGACGCTCAAATCACCAAGCTGAGAACTGCTCTTCGACCTGCAACGAGCTGCAACGGCGCTGCAGGCACAGTGGTGCTGGCCGTTGCACCTGGAAATCCCTGTGCCAACTCCTGGCCACTCAGTGGGCTGCCGGCAGAGCTGGGGTCTGAGAGACTCACGGGATTCCGCATAGGGTGGCCAGAGCTGCCGGCTGAGGTCATGCTGAGCTGCTCTCCCTGAGGATTTGGGGTCAGCTGGGAGTGCCCACCTGCTGACGGTGTGGCCTGGCAGGGGTACGCCAACGTGCTGATGCCTGGGCATGGTGGGATTTGGGCACTGGGTGCCACCCTCTGATGGTGTGACTTGGCAGGGTGGCAGCCCACACGCGCTGAGCCTGGCAATGTGGGATTGGGTCCCTGGGGGGTCCCTCTGCTGATGGGGTGACAGCGCAACGCCTGAGCCTCGGCATGGTGGGATTTGGGGCACTGCGTGCCCACCTTGCTGAAGGTGTGACCTGCAGGGGTGACAGCCAACGCGCTGAGGCCTGGGCAATTGGTGGGATTTGGTGGCACTGGGGTGCCAATCCTGCTGATGGTGTGACTTTGGCAAGGGTGCAGCCAGCGCGTGAGCCGGGGGTGTGATGGATTTGGGCACTGGGGTGCTTCTGCGATGGTGTGCCTGGCAAGGGTGACAAGCCAAACGCGGCTGAGCCGGGCATGGTGGGCATTTGGGGCACTGGGTGCCAATTCCTGCTGAAAGTGTGCTGGCAGGGGTGACAGCCAACGTGCCTGAGCCCGGGCGTGGTGAGCACCAGCATCATGCGCCACTTCAGCCGGCCCGCGCGGGCGCTCTTTGCCCTCCTCCGTCCCTTCATGAAGGTGAGCGGGGTCGGGTCCTGCCCATGCCGGGGGCAGCGGGGTGGGAGGGGGGTGCCAGCCTCCTCTTCACCCCCATTTCCCCGCAGTCCCCCGAGCAGGGCGCTGCCAGCACCATCTTCTGCGCCGTCTCGGAGGAAGCCGAGGGCATCACCGGGAAATATTTCGACAGCAGCTGCCGGCTGGCGCTGCCCTCGGCGGCCGCCCGCGACCCCGCGCTGGCACGGAAGCTCTGGGAGGCATCGGAGCGGCTGACGGGGCTCACGGAGCAGGGCTGAGCCACCAGGATGTCACAGCAATGGGGACACAGATGCTGCTCTGCTCCCGCTGCGCTGCCGAGGGGACAACGCGGCACCGACCAGTAACTGTGACACTTTTATTAAAAACCTCAGCGCTACTCCCAGGTGATGTCCAGCTCCAGCCGCTGCTTCCTCACGGCCTGCAGGAAGCTGTCGTAGTCGCGCCGGTGGATGTCGGGGCAGCGGGACAGCTCCAGGCGCCGCAGGGGTCCCTCGGAGCTCAGCAGCTGCCACACGGTGCCGGGGGACACGCGGCTCCCGGCCAGCGACAGCTCCCGCAGCTCCCGCAGCCCCGGCAGCGCCGGCTCCAGCACCGAGTCCAGCGGGAAGGGCAGCGCCAGCAGGCGCAGGCTCTGCAGCCGCGGGGCCCCGCACAGCAGCGAGGCCAGCGTGGAGCAAAGCACCGGCCCGTGCGTGGCCGGAACGGGCCCGGCCAGGCTCAGCGAGAAGCTCTGGAGCCGGGGCAGCCCCCGGGGCAGCAGGTCGGTGGCCCAGCGTGGTGGCGAGGCYGAGGGSTCCTCCTCCTCCTCCTCGGGGGGCTCGTGGTGGTTGTGAGGGTCTGGTGGCACCTCCAGCTCGGCGCTGAAGCTCTGCAGGTCTGGGCAGCTGGCGAGGAGGGTGGGCAGCGAGAGAGGGTCCCGGCAGGTGAAGCCGTGCAGGGTCAGGGCACGCAGGCGGGTACCCAGGCCCTGTGCCAGGGGCAGCAGCTCTGCCAGCGCCCGGCCGTGCCGCCCGGAGCAGCCCAGCGTCACCCGGGACAGGCAATTCCAGCCTGGCAGCTCCCGGAGCCCTGAGGGGCCGGGATTGTCCCCAAGCCACACGCTGACCTCCTCGYCCTGGGGACACACGGCGTGGACGGTGCTCAGGGCGTCCTCCTCCACCTCCTCCAGCTGCCGRAGGGGCAGCGTGAGCGGGGCTGCAGCCCCCCGGCCCCGTGCCAGCTCCTCCAGCGAGGGGAATCCCTCCGAGTCCTCGGTGCCACCCAGCTGCCCCGAGCGCAGCAACCGCAGCGCGTCCGGCACGGCACCGTGTGCCAGCACCTCCAGGCACGGCAGGGCCAGCAGCAGGAAGGCCACGGCAGCCACGGCGTCCCCYTCGTGCTCCAGCTCYCGGGCCAGCAGCACACGGAGCTCGGGGCAGCCGGGGCTCCGCTCGGCGGGGTCGTAGGCCAGGTGGCGCAGGGCYCGCGGTGTCACCTTCCTGCAGCCGGTCACGTCGAGCTGGCGCAGGTGGCGGCAGCAGGAGCCCACGGCCGACAGCACCTGCAGGTTGGCCTGSGTGTGGGCCAGCCCCAGGCGGCTCAGGCGGGGCAGCCCCTCGGCCAGATCCACCAGCACGGCCGGCGAGAGGCGCCCGCAGCCGGTCAGCTCCAGCACGCTCAGAGCCTGCAGCCACACGGGGAGAGCCTCAGCGGGGCGGGCAGGGGGGCACGGATGGCACTGTCACCKCCCTGCGAGACTCAGAGAGGGTGGGCAGGCCCTGTCTGCTCTCCCTGTCCCAGCCCCTTGGCACAGAGATGATGGCAGCCCCAGCCCAGTGGATGGTGAGCACCCACCCCAAGCTCTATCTCCCTAACCCCATGCACGGTGGGCACCCCCAGAGGATGGGCACCCACTCTCCCATCCCCTTAGAGGGTGGTCACACCCAACCTAACTCCCCCTACCCCACAGCCCTGATCCCCCCAGAAGAGGTTTTTTGTTGTACCCCCTTACCCATGGACGGTGAGCCACCCCAAGCTTATCCCCCTTATTCATGCAATGGTGGGCACCTGCCTCAGCCCACAAAGAATGGCACCCTGTTCCCAATTCTCTATCCCTAGAGGGGTCACAACCAGCCCACTCCCCCTGCTCCACACACCATGGCACTCCAGGTGGTTGTCCCCTTACCTCCATGGAACGTGACCCCACCCCAACTCTATACCCCCTTAATCTTCATGCAAAGGTGACCCCCAGCCCCACAAAGAATGGACCGTCCCACTCTTTTCCTCTTCCCTAGCGGTACACCCAGCCCCACTCCTCTGCCCCACACACATGGCCCCCCAGAGCGTTGTCACCCCCAACCCCACAGACATCACTTCTACCTCCCTCCCCCAGCCCACAGCACCCCTGCCCTCRGTCCCAGCCCCTGCCCCGTGCCCACCTGGCAGCGCAGCACGATGAGGTGCCCCAGGGCGTTGTTGGCCAGGGCAGGGCAGCTCCTCAGGCTGAGCTGGCGCAGGTGTGGCAGCAGCAGCAGGTGCAGCGCCGCCCTCGACAGCCGCCGGCTGGTCCCCAGCAGCCGCAGCAGCTCCTGCACCAGCCCGCAGGCTGGGGGGGGACAGGGGGGTCAGCCAGGCCTGGGGACACCCCCTGCCCCCCCCCCACGGGGGTCCCCGGGGGTCTGGGGCACCCCCCAGAGCTCACCCAGGTCGTTGAAGGGCCCCACGAGGAAGCGGAACTCGTACTCGTCCAGGTAATTGTCACTGTAGTCCTTGGCCCAGAGGCTCTGCATGTGCTGGGCCAGGCTCTGCAGGCACAGCGAGGTCAGCGTGGGCACTGCCCGCCGCTGGGGCATCCCTGCATGGGCACAGGGACAG
>NDFG01000304.1:7504-22687 GCA_002167245.1 Sporophila hypoxantha
CTCCAGATTCCACTGACTTTTGTGGATATTCAGTAACTAGCCCTCAGGCTCTTCAGAAAATGTACCTATCCGGGTCTCACAGGCTGCCTTGGGAGATCTGAGAATTTAGGTGAGCTCAGATTCCACTAGATTTGGGGATCTTACAAAGGGCTCTGAGGGTTAGGAGCTCCAATTCCACTGAATTTGTTCGTGGATTTCCAGCACCTGAGCCCTCGGCTCTTGAGGAGTTCCTGAACATGTCCCCCAAGCTGCTTTGGGTTGATTGAGGGGTTTAGGAGCTCCAATTCCACTGATTTTGGGATCTTTACCAAAGGCTCTGAGGGGTTAGGAGCTCAAAGTCCACATGTTTGGGGATCTGTCTACTAAAGGCTCTGAGGGTTTAGGAGCTCGCAATTCACTGATTTTTGTGGAGGTTTTCAGTAAAAGCTGGCCCCTCAGCTCTTCAGAAGCTGTCCTGAAGGTCCCACCAAGGCTGCCTTGGGGGTGAGGGTTTAGGAGCTTCAATTCCACTGATTTTGGGATCTTCACTAAAGGGCTCTGAGGGGGTTTAGAGCTCAAATTCCACTTGATTTGTGGGATCTTAAGTAGCTGAGCCCTCCAGGCTCTTCAGAGTGCCCTAGAAGTCTGAGGTTTTAGGAGCTTCCATTCCACCATTTTTTTGTGGATTTTCAGTACTGACCCTCAGGCTCTTCAGAGTGTCCTGAAGGTCTGAGGGTTTAGAGCTCAGATTCCACTGCATTTTTTGTGGATTTTCAGCGTCACTGGCCCCCTCGGCTCTTCAGGAGGGTCCTGAAGGTCCCACCAAGGCTGCCTTGGGGGGTTTAGAGCTCATCAACCAAGTGAGTGATGGAGCACTCAGAGCAATCCAAAACCCCTTAAGAAGAATTTGAATTAAAAAATACATACACAGCCAAAATCTTCAGCTAAAACAAAGAGAAAAACCCTGCAGTGAACTTTGAGGATTCTGTTTTCCCACCCACTCAAAGTGGAGAAAATAGCTTCTACCTGAGAGGCCAGTGATGGTCCATCTTTGCAAATGCCTGGCTTTCAATCACCACCCGACAGTCATTCCTCTGTGCCACGGGCTGGTAGGACAGGACACCTGCAGCTCCCCTCTCTGATGCACTCTGCCAGAAAAACACACCACAACTCCTCAGGACAGGCTTGTCTCCACACTGGAGTCCCCAGAATTTTCCTTTCCGTTGTGTTAAGAATGCTTTAAAGAGAAAAAATGAGCCTCAGTGTCTCAGCTGCAAGGTGATGGATAAATCAGGGAAAAATGATGATTTGTTGGAAAAACCAGAATTGTAGGCTTGAGAATCTGCATTATTCCTGCTTGTAAAACCATGGAGGCCTGGATCAAAATCTCTGGGGTCAAAACAGCCATATCACACAAAAATATGAAATTGTTGGAAAAAAACCAAATTTATGGCTGAGGATCTGCATCATTTCCTGCTTGTAAAACCATGGAGGTTTCAAGATCAAACTTTCTGGGGTCAAAAACAGGCAAAAGATCACCCTACTACATGGAAGTGGACTTCGTGTTCCTTTTGAGAGATCCTCTGGTCACTGACCTTTCCAGTGCTCAGATTCCAGCTCTGCAAGGTAAATATCACCAAAAATATGAAATTGGGGAAAAAAAAAAGAATTTATGCTGGGGATCTGCATCATTCCTGCCTTGTAAAACCATGGGGGGTACCTGGATCAAAATCGTCTGGCGCGTCCAAACACACCATATCTCACCAAAAATATGAATTGTGGAAAAAACAGAATTATGGCTGAGGATCTGCATTATTCCGTGTTGTAAAAACTACTGAGGGTCCAGATCAATATCTCTGGGTCAAAACACAGCCATTATCACACAAAATATGAATTTAGAAAAAAACCAAATTATGGCTGAGGATCTGCATCAGTCCTGTTTGGTAAACCACTTACAAAACAGATTTGACGGTCCCAGATCAAAAGCATCTGGGGTCAAACACAGCCATATCACACCCAAAAATATGAATTTGCGAAAAAACCAGAATTATGGCTGGAGTGATCGGCATCATTCCTGGTTGTCAGAACCACTACAAAAACAGGGATTCTGAGGCTCCCATCAAAAGCTCTGGCATCAAAACACCAGCCATATCACACCAAAAAATACTATTTGGGGAAAACCAGAAATTTAAAAACAGAATTCATGGCTGAGGATCTGCATGCACTCCTGCTTGTTACAACCACTACAAACAGGATTTGAGGGTCCAGATCAAAAGCTCTGGGTCAAAACACAAGCCATATCACACCAAAAAGTATGAATTGGGGAAAAGCCAGAATTTATGGGATCAGAAATCTGCCATCAGTCCTGATCTGAAGGCTCGCAGATTCAAAAGCTCTGGCATCAAACACAGCCCCAAAATACACCCACATGAAGCAGGGTGAACAACTCACTTGTATGTTCCTTTTGAGGATCTCCGTGTGAGCGGACCTTAGCCGTGCTGGATCCACCCCCCCCCCATGGCAAGTGTGATATATCACTCCAAAAATATACATTTGTGGAAAAACCAGATTTAAAAACAGAATTTATGGACTTGAGATCTGCATTAGTTCCTTGCTTGTAAAAAACCATGGAGGTCGCTGGATCAAAACTCTGGGGTCAAACACAGCCATATCACAACAAAAATATGAATTTGGGAAAAAACCCAGAATTTATGGCTAGAATCTGCATTATTCCTGCTTGTAAAACCATGGAGGTCCGTGGATCAAAAACTCTGGGGTCAAACACAGCCATATCCACACCAAAAATATGAATTTGGATAAAAACCAGAATTTATGGCTGCGGATCTGCATCATTCCGGCTTGTAAAGCATGGAGGGTCCTGAAACAAAAAGCTTTCGGGTCAAAAACAGGGCAAAGAGTCACCCTACATGGAAGAGATTCTTTGAGATCTCCTTGGTCAGTTGACCTTCCAGTGCTCACGATCCAGCTCTGCAAGGTGCGAGATTTTTTAAATCACATCAAAAATATGAATTTGGGGAAAAATACAGAATTATGTGCTGAGATCGCATTATTCCTGCTTGATAAACCATGAGGCTTCTGATAAAAGCTCTGGGTCAAACACAGGCATATCACACCAAAGAAGTATGAATCTGGGGAAAAAAAAACAGAATTTGTGGCTGAGGGATCTGCCATCATTCCTGCTTAGAACCAACTGAGCGGTCCCAGATCAAACATCTCTGGGTCAAACACAGCCATATATCAACAACCAAAAATATGAATTTGGGGAAAAACCCAGGAAAATTTATGGCTGAGGATCTGCATCATTCCTGCATCGAGGCTCCCAGATGCAAAAGCTCTGGGATCAAACCACAGGCCAAAGAGTCCCTCCCACATGAAGCGAGTGAACACCACTCACTTGTATGTTCCTTTGAGATTCTCCCTCGTGAGCTGACCTTGCCAGTCTGATCCACCCCTCGCAAGGTGGATATATCACTCCAAAAAATATACATTTGTGGAAAAAACCCAGAAATTAAAAACAGAATTTATGGCTGAGTAATCTTGGCATTATTCTGCTTGATAAACCATGAAGGCTTCTGGATCAAAAGCTCTGGCGTCAAACACAGCCATAAATCACACCAAAAAAATGAAACTGGGGAAAAAAACGAAATTTGTGCTGAGGATCTGCATCATTCCTGCTGTAAAACCATGGAAGGGTCGTGGATCCAAAAATCTCTAGAGGTCAAACACGAGCCGTATCTCACCAAAAGTATGATTTGTGGGAAAAAATGAATTTGTGTGCTGAGATTCTGCATTATTCCTGCTTGCAGGAACACTACAAACAGGCGATTTTTGAGGTCCCAGATGCAAAAGCTCTGATCGCAAACACACCATATCCACACCAAAAAATATGAATTTGGGGAACCCAGAATTTATAGTTCAGAATCTGCATGCATTCCTTAGATTCTGAGGCTATCCAGATCAAAATCTCTGATCAAAAACAGCCAAAAGAGTCCCCCCCACATGGAAGCAGGTGAACACTCACTTGGTATGTTCCTTTTGAGATCTCCCTGTGAGCTGGACCTTGCCAGTGCGGGTCCCACCCCCTGCAAGGGCACCATCAACCTCCCCCGATCACATCATACCCGGGAGCGGTCGAAGCTGGGTACAACCAGGAAGTGCCAGCACCAGTCCTGCAGCTGGCTGTAGGATCCCATAGAAGGTGAAGTCTCGGTCGAAAGAAACGGGCTCCAGCTCTGCGGAGCACGCGGGTCTTACGCGGTTGCCTCTTGTCGGCAGATTGTTCATCTTATTAGCGTCAGAGCTCTGGGTTGCTCGTCCATCACAGGCAGCCCGTGGGCCTTCCTGCGATGGTGACCAACAGGGCCTTTTTGGGAAGTGTAGTCCACTGAGAAAGGTCAGGTCTCCCAGCATGACGTCGTCGCCCGGAGAAGAGGGAGAGGCAGTGTTACTCCTCCCCCCCCCCCGCCTAGGATGCAAGGCTTTGATCTGGCTGATTCATCTCCATAATCCACTTTGATGGGGAGCATGCTCGACCTGGGGGGTCCATCTGGAAGCCTTGGTTTGGGGGGCCCACCAAAGCCAGGCCGTCAGCAGCATCCACCAGAGTTGCCCCTGCTGCCCCCCCTCCGTGGCCGTGCCGCTCTTGCTCCCCGATCCGGTTGATTTTTCTTCGTGTTGCTCAAGGTCTCCGGGGTAGATGCTGATGCTTTCAGCATGCTTGAATGAATTGTTGAAGGGGGGTTTTGTGCTTCTTTTCTGCTTGCTGCTGACAGCATGTCCACACAAAGACTGTGACTGAACAGAAACCACCAGCACAGTGGCTCCGATGAGGCCTGCCACCACGGGGGACACATCTGTGGAAGGACCAAGGCAGTGAGGAGCAGCACACCTGGCTGCAGATCCACACACTCCTGTCGACATTCATTCTGAATCTGCCATCAGTCCCACACTGATCCCAACAAATTATCTTCTCACACTTCTAAGGCATGCCTGACCCAGTTTTCCATGAGCTAGAGGAAGGATCTCTGTCCTGCACGAACCTACGGGAAGGAGCAAGGCATGCAGGGAGGCAGCACCACCTGCCTGAGAGTCCATCACACTCCTGTGCAGCTTAATTCTTAGATCCTGCCATATCACAGATGCCCCAAACATCATTATATATTCTATCTACCACTCTCTAAGACAATGCCTTACCCGTTTTCCATGAGCTTGAGAAAGAGTCTCGTCCTCCACACACGAGGGAAATCGAAGACAGGCAGTTGAGGAGCAGCAACACCTGAGCCACAAGGATCTGACACACTCCTGTCATGCACTTATTCTAGGATCTGCCTATCAGTAGCTCCCGCATGATAAATCTATATTTCTCACACTCTCTAAGGCATGCCTGAACCCGTTTTCCATGAAGCTAAGGAAGGATCCTCTGTCCCTTGCCACCACGTGAACACGGTGTACCAAGCACATCCTGAAAAGCACATCAAGCAGTGATAGGAGCCAGCCTAACACCTGGACTGCCAGATCTCACACACTCTGCGCTTTCACATTAATTCTGAGAATTTGCAGTATCAAGCATCCCCCAAAATTTATTTCTCACACTCCTAAGGCATGCTACGGGTTTTTATCCATGAGCTAAGTGAGGATTCGCCACACACAGCCTGTGCTGCCAGATTACCCACACTCCTGCTCTTGCTTTTTCATTCTGCGAATTCTGCCTTCACGAGCATCCCCAGAACATCACTTCCATCTCTAAATTTTTTTCTCACTTACCCTAAGGCATGCCTGACCCTGTTCATGAGCTAAGGAAGATCTCATGTTCCATGCCACGAGGAACATCTGAGACAACGGCTGAGGAGCTGCAACTGATAATACCACTTCCTCGTCGGCTTTTAATTCTGGCAAACTGCCTATCACAGCTTCCCCAAACATCATTTTTATCTCTAAAATTTATTTCTCACATTCCTAAGGCATGCCTGACCCGTGTTCACATGACTAAGAAGGATCTCTGTCCTGCCACCACACCCAGCCTGGCTGCAGATTTACACATTCCTGTCGTGCTTTTGAATTCTGGCATCTATCTGCCTCTCACAGCTTCCCCAGACATCATTTCTATCTCTAAATTTATTTCTCATACTCCCAAGGCATGCCTGACCTCTTTTCCATGAGCTAAAGATCCCTGTCCTGCCATCATGAGGGACACATCTGTGAGAGGACAAGGCAGTGAGGAGCAGCACACCTGGCTGCAGACCTACACACTCCTGTCATGCTTTTAATTCTGGCATTTGCCTATCAGAGCATCCCCAAAATTTATTTCTCACACTCCTAAGGCATGCCTGACCTGTGTTACATGAGCTAAGGAAGGATCTCTGTCCTTCCACCATGAGGGACACATCTGTGGGCAGTGAGGAGCAGCACACCTGGCTGCAGACCTACACATTCCTGTCGTGCTTTTAATTCTGGGATCTGCCTATCCCAGCTTCCCCAGACATCATTTTTTATCTCTAAATTTATTTCTCACACTCCTAAGGCATGCCTGACCTGTTCCCTGAGCTAAGGATCTCAAACTGTTGCTTGCCTTATCTTGCCAAACCCAGCTCCTGCATCACCAGCATCTCCATAGGAACGCTGCCTCTTGATGTGCAGGGAACATTTTCTTTTATTTTTTTAATGCCCTGTTCAGGAACGTTACACAATTCTATTTTCACAACAGGGAGGGAGTAATAAATATGGTCATAATGCTGGATTTGAGATATCCTTCATRAACAATTTTTAAAATATCCCTTTGCCTTGAATTGGTTGTTTTGCCCTTTGTGGCTGAAGCCAGGGGTAAATCTGAAATCCCCCATGGAAATCCAGCATCCAAACCAACAGACAGAAAATCCTGGGCTTGGATTTAGGGATTATCTGATATTTTCTAGATTTTATGCCAACTGTGTTAATCAGTAATGGCAAGGCAGAATAAAAAAAAAATTAAAAAATTAAAAAAAAAACCCCAAAACGTTCATATTTATTTGCTTATTTGCTGATGGAGAAGTTGTAAAAAGGCACAGAATGAACCCAGAGGTGCTGAGCTCCCCAGGGCASTGCACTGACATCAATTCTGAGAGAACTGAAAGCCTGGGCTGGGTGGAGAGCACATGGAGGAGAAGGAGATGCAAAAAGAGCTGGGGTTGTTCAGTCTGAAAAGGGGAGGAAAAGGAGGGGATTTTTTGCTGTCTTCAATTTCTTGGTGGGAGGTTTTAGGAAGGTTTAAGTTTTATGTAGCTTATTTTTGTGTTCCTGGTTTTAAAGCCATTTTATTTTATTTTTTGGCAGCCACCAAACAAACAAACAAACAAACAAAAAGCTCTCTAACCTTGTGTTTCTTTCTTTCACAAATTGTCCAAACCTCTCCTTTACCAAAAACCCTTGGCATGACAATTGTGGCAGTACCCAAATGAGACAGCTGATTAAAAAAAAATGTAAATTTGTCTCATTTTCCTCTTCATTCTGTACCACAATCAGGAGGAAATAATCTTCTAACCTCATCCTTGAAGCTACAGAGAGCACCACAAGTTTGGATTTTCTCTGTTCTTCCCACATCACCATTTACTGAGGATAATAGAGCACCTGACAGACTCAGGGGAAATTATTTTGCCTGCTCCCAAAACTGGAAAAATCACTTTTAGTTAGACAGAAACCTTTCTGACCTGCAGCTGGAATCTTTGGCTGATTCCACAGAGAAACCTGTCCCAGGTCTCACTGCAGAGCCTGGGACTGAATTAATGAAAGCAAGAAAAATTCATAATATTGACAAAACACCGCCCCAAAAACCCAACTTCAGTTTGTTATTTAATGTTCCCTCCTTGATATGAGGCAAAGGATTTTTAACAGCTCATTTGGAGACAACTCAGCTTAAAAGGCTTTGGTGGATGTGTAAGAAAGTGCTGAAARGCCATTCTTATTTTTATTTWAATTTTTATTCTTATCCTTATTCTTAATTTTATTCTCATTCTTGGCTTTKTTTCTATTGTGTTCTCACAGGATCAACTCTTGTACCTTCATTTCTTGCACCTCTGATGGGACAATTACAGAAGCAGAACCCCAACAGCCACACCAGAAAGCACCAAAWAAATCTTTTCTCTCACTGAATTATTCTAAATCTAAAAATTATTTCAATTCTGAATATTATTCCAACTCTGAGTATTATTTCAGCTCTGAATATTATCTCARCCAGTGCCTGTTGGTGCCTCAGTTACTCACAATCCCCCTTGTCCTGCCTGAAGGRTRCTATTTATGTAATTATTCCATCCATCCTTTAGTCCTGTCTCCATAATCTCTGAAAACTGCACTGGTCTAAAGCTGCCTAAACCAAATTTTAGTGAAATTTTGCAGCTTTCAGAGCACTCCCCATGCCKAATGTCCACTTGAAATGGCAGCACAGCCTCCCTCCAACACAGGAGAACTTTGGTTTTTTATCCAAAAAAAAAAAACAAAGTTTTTTTTTATCCAAAGTTTTTTTTTTAACTATGTTTTTGTGGGAGCTGTCTTTGTTCCAATGTSACCTTATAATTTGACCATAACAAAATCAAAAATCACCTTTTAAACCTGATCTTTGCTAAGGATACTCAAATGGTTAAATGGTGGCAGCACGTGGATCCCAGGAAACACAAGGRAAGAGGGAAGTGGGGCTGTTTTTCATGAGATAAATGGTGCTGGATGGAAGAATATCCCTAAATAATTTGGGGTTTAGAGGAAATGCAGCACCCAGTCATGGCCAGGGCCTGGAGGGTGAGAGGGGAAGGTCAGAGGGGGCTGCAGGACAGGATGGGGGAGAGGTTGGAGGAACAGCCACACTCCTCACCCTGGGGCTGCACCAAAAACATCCCAAACCCAGCAGTTCTCAGCCCCAAAAACATCCCAAAGTCTCAGCCCCAAAAACATCCCAAACCCAGCAGTTCTCAGCCCCAAAAACATCCCAAACCCAGCAGCTCTCAGCCCCAAAAAACCTCTCAAACCCCAGCGGTTCTCAGCCCCAAAAACATCCCAAACCCAGCAGTTCTCTGCACCAAAACATCCCAAATTCTCAGCCCCAAAAACATCCCAAACCCAGTGGTTCTCAGCCCCAAAAACATCCCAAATTCTCAGCCCCAAAACATCCCAAACCCCAGTGGTTCTCTGTCCCCAAAAACATCCCAAACCCCAGCGGTTTTCTGCCCCAAAAACATCCCAAATTCTCAGCCCCAAAAKCATCCCAAACCCCAGCGTTTCTCAGCCCCAAAACGATCCCAAACCCCAGCAGTTCTCTGTCCTGAAAAACACCCCAAACCCCAGCAGTTCTGGGCTCTAAAAACATCCCAAACCCCAGTGGTTCTCTGCACCAAAACACCCCAAATTCTTGGTCCCAAAAACCATCCCAAACCCCAGCAGTTCTGGGCACCCAAAACCATCCCAAACCCAGCAGTTCTCAGCACCAAAAGCATCCCAAACCCCAGCGGTTCTCAGCCTTAAAAACATCCCAAATTCTTGGCCCCCAAAACATCCCCCCAAGCCCCAGCGGTTCTCAGCCCTGAAACCCATTCCCAAGCCCAGCGTTCTGGTCCCTAAAACATCCCAAACCCCAGCGGTTCTCAGCCTCAAAAAACATCCAAACCCCAGCGGTTCTCAGCACCAAAAACACCCCAAATTTCAGTCTCCCCCAACACAAAACCCCCAAACCCAGGGGTTCTGATCCCAAACCCCCGGGATTCTCAGCCTGAAACCATCCCAACCCAGCGGTTGTCGACACCAAAACAGCACCCAAATTCTCCCCGACCACAAACACACACACCCACCAGTGGTTCTCCATAAACACGAGTACCAAACCACCCCGGAAATTCTCGGGACCCCAAAACCACCCAAACCCAAGGTCTCAGAGCCCAAAACCACCCAAATTTCTCGGCCCCAAAAACCACCGAAACCCATCAAACGGTTCTCAGGACCAAAACCACCCCAAATTCTGGGCCCTAAAACCATCCAAAACCCAGCGGTTGCGAGCCCTCAAAACATCCAAAACTCCAGCGGTTCTGGGTCCCAAAAACAAACGCAAACCCAGCGGTTCTCGAACACCAAAACCACCCCAAATTCTCGGCCCCAAAAACCATTCCAAACCCCAGCGGTTCTGCATGCCCAAACCCCAGGATTCTCAGCCCCAAAACATCAAACCAGCGTTCTGAGCCCTACAAACATCCCAAACCCAGCGGTTCTCAGGACCTAAACCACCCAAATTCTCGCCCACAAAACCATCCCAAACCCAGCGGTTCTCTGACACCAAAACCACCCAATTCTCTGGCCCCAAAAACCAATCCCAAACCAGCAGAGTTTCAGCCCCAAAAAACATCCCAAATCCCAGTGGTCTGGGCCCCAAAAAACATCCCAAATTCTCGGCCCAAAACATCCCAAACCCCAGCGGTTCTGGGCCCTAAAGCACCCAAACTCCAGCAGTTCTCAGCACCAAAAAGCATCCAAACCCAGCTGTCTCAGCCTTAAAAACTCCCAAATCTTGCCCCCAAAACATCCCAAGCCCCAGCGGTTCTGGGCCCTGAAACCATTCCCAAACCCCAGCGGTTCTGAGCCCCCAAAACATCCCAACACTCCAGGGGTTCGGGGTGCCAAAAACATCCAAACCCCACAGTTTCTGGGCACCCAAACACCATCCAAAACCCAGCGGTTCTCAGCCCCAAAAACATCCAAACCCCAGAGGTTCTCAGCGTCTAAAACACCCACAAATTCTCCGGCTCCAAAAACATCCCAAATCACCAGCAGTTCTGGGCCCCACAAAACATCCACAATTCTCGGCCCCAAAACATCCAAATTCCCAGTGGTTTGGCATCCCAAATCCCACGCGGTTTCTACAGCCCCAAAAACAACATGTCAAAAATCTCTTCGGCTCACAAACATCCCAAACCCCAGCGGTTCTGACCTCAAAACATCCCAAACCCCATTCTCAGCTCTCAAAACCATCCACAAACCCAGCGGTTCTCAGCTCTAAAAACACCCCTAAATTTTTGGCCCCCAAACATCCACAAACCCCAGCGGTTCTAGCATCCCCAAACCCAGCAGGTTCTCAGCACCGAAAATAACATCCCAAAACCCCAGCGGTTTCACAGCCTCAAAACATCCCAGACCCTAGTGGTTCTCAGCACCAAAAACACGTCTCCAAAATTTCTCGTCCCAAAACCATCCAAACCCAGCGGTTCTGCATCCCTCCAAAACATCCCAAACCCCAGCGGTCTCAGGACCTAAACCATCCCAAATTCTCGGCCCAAAAACCATCCCAAACCCAGCGGTTCTGAGCACTCAAAACATCCAAATCCAGCGTCTGAGGTCCCAAAACAACGCAAAACCCAGCGGTTCTCGACACCAAAACCACCCCAAATTCTCGGCCCCAAAAAACCACCAAACCCCAGCGGTTCTGGCATCCCAAACCCCAGGATTCTCAGCCCAAAACATCCAACTCAGTTGGTTCATCAAGCCCTCAAAACATCAACCCCAAGCGTTCCAGGACCAAAACCACCCAAATTCTCGGCGCCCCAAAACCATCCCAAACCACGGTTCTCAGGACCAAAACCACCCCAAATTCTCGCCCAAAACCACCCAAACCTCTAGCGGTTCTGGCCCGCACGAGCTCACGGGCTTTGGAGCTTCTCCATCGCCCCCGCGCGCTCTCGGTACCGGCTCCCGGCTCGCCCGGGCCGGTTCCCCCTCCCTCCGCAGTCATCCCAGGGCCCTGGGCAGGCCCCCTCCTTGTGGCGGGTGCCGGTGCCGCAGCCGCACCCGGGAGCGCGAACAAAGGCGGGGCGCGGGCGCGGCCCGGCACAGACATCCGTCATCGCCCGGGCTGCACCTGCCCCCCGCCCCCGCTCCTGCCAGCGACCGCGGTACCGGCCCGCGCCCGCGGCCCGGCGCTGGCACCGCCCAGCAGCGGGAGACACGCGCGGGGGAGCGCATCGCCCGGCCCGCGCGGGGGCGGAGGGGCGCGGGGATGCCTGAGGGACCGGGGCCGGGGGATGCTGACGGGCCAGGGGATGCGGAGGGGCCGGGGGATAAGGAGGGGCCGGGGGATAAGGAGGGGCCGCGGGATGCTGAGGGGACGGGGGATGGGAGCCCCGGAGCGGCGCTCCCGTCCCTGCGGGCCACAGCGGGCCGCGGCCCCCGGGGCGCCTCTCGGGGCTCGCCGGGACGGACGGGGCCGCAGGCGGGGCCGCCGCGGCCCGGCCCACTCACCGAAGCCGGGGGTGGAACACTGGCTGATCTCGGCCATGGCCCCGCGAGGCCGGGGCGGGGGGTGCGGGCCGGTGCGGAGGAGGCTGGCGGCCGGGATGCAGGAGCTGCGACTGGTCCGCTGCGGCGCTCGCCCGCCGGACCCGCCCGCGCGGCGGCCCGCCCGGCGGTGATCGGCAACATGTCGGGGACTTCCGGGGCACGAGCCGCGGGCGTGTGCTCCGCCGGTGCCTGAAGCCGTCGCTCCCACCGGGAGCCAACAGCACCGGCAACACCGGGCGGCACCCGTCCTGTCGCCACAGGGGAACACCACTGGCGGCAAAGAGGCGTGGCGGGCAGGGGGTTGTGTGATGTGTCTGTGTGTGTGTGTGAGGGTGTCCGCACCGAGGCTCTCGGCGGGCGTGGCGCCCAGCGAGAATGGGCGGTGAACCGACGTTCGGTGCCCTCCCCATCCTCCTTCACTCCCCCAACCGCGCCCGCCTCACCGGGGCCCCGCGGGGACGGCCCCCGGTCGGGCGCATGTCGCGGGCGAGCCGCGGGCGCTTTCCGCTTCCTGACGGGCGAGCGGGACGGGCGGCCCGAAGCGGGGCCGCAGTCAGCCCGAGAGGTGGACGGGGGGCCCCGCAGAGCCCGGTAGACGGCCTCCGCATGGCCCAGTTGAGCGCTCCAAGATGCTGCCCCTGCAAGAGCGCAGAGAGCGGCGGCGCAGCGGCGGGGCCTGCCGGAGCCCCGGGAGCGCGGGGAGGACGCGAGCTGCCCGGATGGCTCCGGTGCGCTGAGGGAGGCGGCTCCGCAGGCCTGCCGGGAGGGGGCCCGGGAGGCCTCGCCGAAGAGACGGGAGAGAGCCCCTCGTGAGGGCGGCCCCGAGCCCCCGGGCAGGCTCCGCGGGCGCCGGCGCCCGGCGGGCGGCGAGAAAGTGTACGGGAGGGGCGGCGGCTTTTGCTCCGTGGGATTTTGTGTTTATTTTGTTTCGGGTTTATTTTTTTCTTTAGGAAGTGTTACAGATTAAAATGAAAGATGATTTTTTCACCCGCTGTATTGATCATCCTGGGAGTGTCCAAGGCTGGGCTGGATGTGAAAGGTGTCCTTGCATGCGCAAGGGTGGGATGGGATTTATGTTCCCTTTCCCACACGAACCATTTCTGTGATTATTGGGAAAGAGCTCGTGGTGTTTGCTGAAGCTCCCCATGAGTCGGAGATGAGGGGGTTGGGAACATCTCTGCCAGGAAAGGCTGGACGGGAGCTGGGGCTGGTCGGTGGCCTGGAGTAGGAGCCGCCAGCTCAGAGGGCTCAGCCTGGGTGTCCCTGCAGTGTCGGCCTGAGTGTCCTCCTGTTCTGTCATGTCATGTCCTGAGTGTCCCCCGGTGTCCCATGTGGTGTCCTGGGTGTCTCTGGGTTTGCTGGAAATTAGGCAGCAAATAAGGGCGTTATTTCATGACAACAATGAGGCTGTCAGCTCGCCCAGTTAAAACAGAGAACCTGGGGTTTTAATCTACGAAAAAATCACAAAGAGCTAAACACTACTAACAGAGATATAAATCTCACATTGGCCAAGGTTTGCAATAATACTTTTAACTAAATTAACTAAAACCTCCTCTATACTATTAATAATTCGTAAAAACTATACACCTACTACAAAAAAAAAAAAATCACTCGGGAGATTCCTGGTCGGCTGTTTTTTGTGGATCAGAGTGGCGAGCCATCCTGTTTATCGGAACGTAGATCCATGCTCTGATAGGGCTCGGTGTTGTACGTGACATGACTTATATGTGCCCGACCAGGGAATATATGAAAATTCATAAGTCATAGAAATATCGCTGGGATGAAGTGACCCACAAGGATCATCAAGATCAAGCTCCTGAAAAGTGTTTTCATTCAAAAGTTATATACAGCCATGTAGAGCCAATTTTTTCTGGCCTGAGACTTTTGTTCTGAGTGGACTTTTATTTCTGGGAACCTAAATTATTAATTTCCATAAACAGGAATTAAAAATTTTTTATTATTACTAAAAGGAATAGAAAAAAAATATAAAAATGGGGGGATTTTTTTTTTTGTTTTGGCAGTGCTTTGCTGAAAAGAAGAAACTGTCAAACAAGTAAGTGGGGCTACCTTTTCACATCTCCCATGCTTAACGGTGCCAGCTGAAAAGATGTATAACAAGACCAACTGGACCCTGTCAAACATTGCCTCTGAAAAATCTACTGAAGCTGCTTATTACAAGAAATATACCCAAGTTTGGAATCATACACGGTATGCCTGGGCCTCTAATGGAGTGCAGTTTGGTAATGATTGGCCTCCGCAGAATGTTCTATGTCTGCCTTAACCTTTGTTACCTAAATTTAATTTGAATTTGAGGGTGCAAAATAGTACAACTGGTGAAAACACTAAATACTAGTTTTGTATAAATACCGCTCATCTGAAAATCTCTGCTTATTTGACTGCAAATGTTTCTTATTGTCCTTCAGCTATTAATAAACTTGTACCCTAAATTTATATCAGTTTTTTAAAATTGATTAAAACATCATGATTCTTTCATGATTCAAAGATATTCCAAAAGGCCTTATAGCAGCATGGTGGGTTACTGTTAACACATTTTTTATTAAATCTGCATCCTTTCCATCTGCCACACAATGTTCTGTAATTTCAGCATAGAAAATATAAACACTAATGGAAATATGATGACTGATTTATTAGAGTTTCTGGTATTGTCATAAGACATGGATTCAGAAAGTGAAATACATTTTTTACACTCTGTATATGAAAGAAGGTTGTGAGTTTTCCATAATTCTTCTATTTCAAGAAGGGATTTGTTAAAAAAATTAGGAATGCTTTTTCATTCTTAAATTGGATTTTCTAGTTTCGCTATCTGAAATTCAGCTCATTTTGTGCAAGCACAAGCATGATGGACATTGTCCAGAATGCGCATCCCTAAGATCACAGTGAATAACA
>NDFG01000304.1:32616-45872 GCA_002167245.1 Sporophila hypoxantha
GGGGAAGGCTCCCTATTTAGTAATTATCCATCCATCTTTTAGTCCTGTCTCCATAATCTGTCTGAAAACTGCACTGGTCTAAAGTGCCTAAACCAAAATTTTAGCTGAAAATTTTGCAGCTTTCAGAGCACTCCCCATGCCAAATGATCCACTTGAAATGCAGCACAGCCTCCCTCCAACAAGGAGACTTTGGTTTTTTATCCAAAAAAAAAAAACAAAGTTTTTTTTATCCAAAGTTTTTTTTTTAACTATGTTTTTGTGGGAGCTGTTCTTTGTTCCAATGTCACCTTATATTTGACCATAACAAAAATCAAAAATCACCTTTTAACCTGATCTTTGCTAAGGATACTCAAATGGTTAAATGGTGCAGCACGTGGATCCCAGGAAACACAAGGTAAGAGGAAGTGGGGCTGTTTTTCATGAGATAAATGGTGCTGGATGGAAGAATATCCCTAAATAATTTGGGGATTTAGAGGGGAAATGCAGCACCCAGTCATGGCCAGGGCCTGGAGGGTGAGAGGGGAAGGTCAGAGGGGGCTGCAGGACAGGATGGGGAGAGGTTGGAGGAACAGTCACATCCTCACCCGCGGGCCTGCACCAAAAACATCCCAAACCCAGCAGCTCTCAGCCCCAAAAAACCTCTCAAACCAGCGGTCTCAGCCCCAAAAACATCCCAACCCAGCATTCTCTGCACCACATCCCAATTTCTCAGCCCCAAAACATCCCAAACCCAGTGGTTCTCAGCCCCAAAAACATCCCAAATTCTCAGCCCAAACATCAAACCCCAGTGGTCTCTGTCCCCAAAAACATCCCAAACCCCAGCGTTTTCTGAACACATCTCAGCCCAAAACTCCCAACCCCAGCGTTTCTCAGCCCCAAAAACGATCCCAAACCCAGCAGTTCTCTGTCCTAACAAACATCCCCAAACCCAAGCAGTTCTGGCCTAAAACCATCCCAAAACCCCAGCGGTTCTCTGCACCAAAACACCCCAAATTCTGGTCCCAAAACCATCCCAAACCCAGCAGTTCTCAGCCCCAACAAACATTCCCAAACCCAGCGGTTCTCAGCTCAAAACCATCCCAAACCCCCATTGCGGTTCTGCTCCCAAACAGCATCTCGCCAAAACCAATCCAAACCAGAGTTCTGAGCCTCAAAAAACATCCCAAAACCCCAGCGGTTCTCAGCACAAAACAACCCCAAATTCATCGGCCCCAAAACCATCCCAAACCCAGCGGTTCTGCAGGACCAAAAAACCACCCGCAATTCTCGGCCCCAAACCATTCCCAAACCAGCAGTTCTGAGCCTCAAAAACATCCAAAAACTCCAGCGGTTCTGGCCAAAAACAACGCAAACCCAGCGTTCTCGACACAAAACCACCCCAAATTCTCGGCCTCCCAAAACCATCCCAAACCCAAAGCGGTTCTCAGGACCAAAACCACCCAAAATTCTGGCCCCAAAACCATCCCAAACCCAACGGTTCTGAGCCCTCAAACATTCCAAAACTCCAGCGGTTCTGGTCCCAAAAAACAACCAAAACCAGTGGTTCTCGACACCAAACCACCCCATTCTGCCCCAAAACCATCCCAAACCCACGGTTTCTCAGCGACCAAAAAACCACCCCAAATTCGGCCCAAAACCATCCCAAACCCAGCGGTTCTCAGGACCAAAACACCCCAAATTTTCTGGGCCCAAACCATCCCAAACCCCAGCGTTCTGAGCCTCAAAACATCCAAAAACTCCAGCGGTTCTGGGACCAAAAACAACGCAAAACCCAGCGGTTCTCGACACCAAAAACACCCCATCTGGGCCCCCAAACCATCCCAAACCCAAACGGTTCTCAGGACCTAAACCACCCCAAATTCGCTCGGCCCCCAAAACCATCCCAAAACCAGCGGTTCTCGACACCAAAACCACCCCAAATTCTCGGCCCCAAAAACCATCCCAAACCCAGCGGTTCTCAGGACCTAAAACCACCCCAAAATTCTCCGCCCAAAACCATCCATACCGCGGTCTCAGACCAAAACCACCCAAATTCTCGGCCCAAAACCATCCCAAACCCAGCGGTTCTGGGCCCGGCGCCGCGGCAGGCCCGCACGAGCTCAGCGGGCTTGTTGAGCTTCTTCCATCGCCCGCGGCGCTCTCGGTACCGTCTCCGGCTCGCCCGGCCGGTTCCCCCCTCCCTCGCCGCAGATCCCGGTGATCCTCGGGCAGGCCCCGCCTTGTGGCGCCGGTGCCGGTGCCGCAGCCGCCCCCGGGGAGCGCGAACAAAGGCCGGGCGCGGCGCGGCCCGGCACAGACATCACGTCATCGGCCCGGGCTCGCACCTGCCCCCGGCCCCCGCTCCGCAGCGACCGCCGGTACCGGCCCCGCGCCCGCGGCCCGGCGCTGGCACCGCCCCCAGCAAGCGGAGACCGCGCGGGGGGAGCGCATCGCCCGCCCGCGGGGGCGGGATGGGCCGCGGGATGCGGAGGGACCGGGGCCGGGGGATGCTGAGGTACCGGGGATGCGGAGGGGCCGAGGAATGCCTGAGGGGCGGGGGATGCGGAGGGGCCCGGTGGAGGGTTGCTGCAGGACGGGGATGCGAGGCCCCGGAGCGGCGCTCCCCGTCCCTGCGCGCCACAGCGGGGCCCGGCCCCGGGGGCGCCTCTCGGGGCTCCGCCGGACGGACGGGCCGCAGGCGGGGCCGCCGCGGCCCGGCCGCACTCACCGAAGCCGGGTGGACACTGGTGATCCGGCCATGGCCCCGCCGAGGCCGGGGCCGCGGGGTGCGGGCCCGTGTGCGGAGGATGCTGGCGGCCGGGATGCAGGGAGCTGCCGACTGGTTCCCCGCTGCGGCGCTCGCCCCGCCCGGCCCCGCCCCGCCCGCGGCGGCCCGCCGGCGGTGACTCGGCAACTGTCGGGGCTCCGGGCACGGAGCGCGCGGGCGGTGCCAGCGGTGCCTGAGCCGCGCTCGCACGGGAGCGGACCGGCACCGGCAACACCGGCGGACCCGCTGTGCCCCACGGGACACCCCCGGCGGCAGAGGCGGGCGGGCAGCGGGGTGTGTGAGTGTGTCTGTGTGTGTGTGTGTGTGAGGGGTCGCACCGGGCTCCGGCGGCGGTGGCGCCCAGCGAAGATGGCGGTGACCGCGCTCGGTGCCCCCCCCCTCCTCCTTCACTCCCCCACCGGCCCCGCCTCACCGGGGCCCCGCCGGGGACCGGCCCCGGTCGCGCATGCGCGGGGCGAGCCCCGGTCGCTTCCGCTTCCTGCGCGGCGAGCGGGACCGGGCGGCCCGAGCGGGGCCCGCAGCAGCCCCGGAGCGGGACCGGGCGGCCCGAGCCGGGCCCGCAGCAGCCCCGGAGCGGGACCGGGCGGCCCGAGCCGGGCCCGCAGCAGCGCCGGAGCGGCCCCGCCATGGCCATGGCGCTCAAGATGCTGCCCTGCAAGAAGCGCAGAGCGGCGGCAGCGGCGGGGCCGCCGAGCCCCAGGGAGCGCGGGGAGGACGCGGAGCTGCCCGGAGGCTCCGGTGCCGCTGAGGGAGGCGGCTCCGCCAGGCCCGCGGGGAGGGGGCCCGGGGAGGCCTCGCCGAAGAGCGGGAGGAAGCCCCTCGTGAGGGCGGCCCCGAGCCCCGGGCAGGAGCTCCCGGCGGGGCCCGGCAGCCCGGCGGCGGCGGAAGGTACCGGGAGGGGCGGCGGCTTTGCTCCCTGGGATTTTGTGTTTATTTTGTTTRGGGTTTATTTTTTCCTTAGGAAGTGTTACAGATTAAAATGAAAATGAGTTTTTTCCCGCTGTTTGATCATCCCTGGGAGTGTCCAAGGCTGGGCTGGATGGTGGAAGGTGTCCCTGCCATGGCAAGGGTGGGATGGGATTTATGTTCCCTCCCCACACGAACCATTCTGTGATTATTTGGGAAAGAGTCTSTGGGTGTTTCTGAGCCCCCATGAGTTCTGAGATGAGGGAATTGGAACATCTCTGCCCAGGAAAGGCTGAGGGAGCTGGGGCTGCTCGGCCTGGAGAGGAGCCCCAGCTCAGAGGGACCTCAGCTCTGGGTGTACCTGGGTGTCCCTGTCTGTTCCTGGGTGTCCCTGTGTGTCCCTGTGTGTCCCTGTCTGTCTGTCAATGTCCCTGACTGTCCCCAGGTGTCCCTGTGTGTGTCCCTGGGCATCCCTGGGTTTCCGTGGTTGTTCCTGGCGGTCCCTGTGTGTCCCCAGGTGTCCCTGACTGTCCATGAGTGTCCCTGGGTGTCTCTGGGTGTCCCTGTCTGTCTGTCCCAGTGTGGCCCAGTCTGTCCCTGTCTGTCTGTCCCAGTCTGACCCTGTCTGTCCCCCTGTCTGTCCCCGTCTGTCCCTGTGTCCCGATGGCTGTCCCAGTCTGTCCCTGTGTCTGTCCCAGTCTGTTCCTGTGTCCCTGTGTCTGTCCCTGTCTGTCTGTTCCCTGTCTGTCCCAGTCTGTCCCAGTCCATCCCAGTGTGCAGAGGTCAGAGCAGCCCCAGGCTCTGCTCCAGGCCCAGCAATGGCCCCAGAGCCACGGGCAGGGCCTGAGCCCAGGAGCTGCCCCTGCCCAGGAGGCAGAACTGCTGCCCTGGGCAGTGCCCAGCCCTGAGCAGAGCCCAGAGAGGGGGGGGGGGGCGTTGGGAGGGGGAAAAAAGCCTCCGTTGCCTGCGGGATCCCAGAGGCACCTGGAACAGCCCTGTGCCCTGGGATGTCCCTGCCTGGGGATCCCAGACCCACCTGGCCCCATCCTGTGCCCTGGCGTGTCCCTGCCTGCTCAGGTGGCACAGGTGACCCTCTGTGGCCCTTCAGACTTGATGCTTTCTGTGATTCTCAGTGAGAATCATCTCACATTCTCGTGCTGCTGTGATGAACTCCCCTGATTTGGCTAAAAGCTGAGTTTGTGTCAAGGAAGGAGGTGGAGTGGGGCAGTTCCCAGTTGTTTTCTGGGCTGTGGGCCTGCCCAGAACAGCAGGGGAAGGGTTTGAAGGGTTTGTAGCCACTCCTGCAGCCATGTGGGTTCATTAGCCCACAGTGGCCATGAAAATTCATCCCAAAGCTGTGTCTGCCCCTCCTGTGGCAGGAACACTTGTAGAGCAGGGACTTCAYCCACATTTTGGAGAAATCCCCAGGTTCTGGCACTTGGCTGATGTGACAGGGGTGGGTTTGAGCGTGGCTGTGCCACGCTGATAGGCTGAAAGAGCTGGAATGGGATCTCTGYGGCTGTTCCCAGCAGGATGGAGCTGCTGCTGCCCTGTGCCTCACACCTGTGGCTCTTGGTTTGATGTGTTTGAATGGGAAATTCAATGAGAAATGAACGAAAAATTAATTTATTAAGTGTAGCACCCACTTTGGTGTGTTATCTTTGCTCTGTGGTGTGTCTGCCTGCAGCTGGGTGTTCTGTTTCCAGGGAAAATCCCRAAGCTGTACACAGAGGTGGAAGTGAGCTCTCAGAGGGATCTGTATCCAAGTGAAAACCCTGGGCCAGTGCCAGAGTCTCCAGGGAGAAGCTCCCTGCAGGTTTCTGCTGCCAGAAATCCCACCACGATGAAGCCACCCAAGAACACCAGAGCTGGTGAGTGCTCCCAGCAGAGTGATGAGGAAAATTTGGATTTGGGGCTGTTTTGGATAAATTTGGCTGATACAGCAAATTCTGGAATTGTGAAGATGGTGGGGATGTGTTGGTGCAGGGCTTTTTTTTTTTTRAATTTTCATCTTGTGCTCCATAATTCAGTGGAACGTGCTGGAGTTGATCTGTGCAATTTTTGGCTACTAAAAATCCCTGCTCTGCTTCAGAGAAAATGAAGATTTTTCTTTCTCTGAGCCAGCAAAGCAGGAAAACACTTTTTAAGTCCTGGAAATCAACCTGTTCTTGCTGTGTGGTACCTGGAGTTTTACAGCACTATTCAAGATGTCAAAAGGCTGCTGAGGCCATTTTATAAATCATTCTGGAGGAGGTGGCAGCTGAAATTACCTTGATGTGTTCAAGTAACTCAGTCAGGTCCTGCAGAACTTGAATCCACCATTCAGAAGAATTTCTGGTTCTRATGGCTGCTTCTGTTTGGGTGGTGTTGCATCAGCTGATGGAAGTTCTGCTGTTCCTTGCAAGAATCTTTGCGAGGAGAATCTTCGCAAGAATTTTGCAGAAGAATCTTGCAAGGGGAATCTTTGTAACGAGAGTCTTGCAAGGAGGATCTGTGCAAAGAGAATCTTTGCAAGATGGGTCTTGCAAGGGGAACCTCTGCAAGGAGGGTCTTGCAAGGAGGATCTGTGCAAAGAGAATCTCTGCAAGATGGGTCTTGCAAGGGGAACCTCTGCAAGGGAATCATCTTTGCAAGGGGAACCTTTGCAAGGAAAATCTTGCAAGTCTTGCAAGGGGAATCTCTGCAAGGGGAGTCTCTGCAAGAAGGGTCTTGCAAGGAGATCCATCTTTGCAAGGAGATCCATCTTTGCAAGGAGATCCATCTTTGCAAGGAGATCCATCTTTGCAAGGAGATCCATCTTTGCAAGGAGATCCATCATCTTTGCAAGGAGATCCATCTTTGCAAGGAGAATCTCTGCAAGAAGGGTCTTGCAAGGGGAATCTTCGTAACGAGAGTCTTGCAAGGAGAATCTGTGCAAAGAGCATCTTTGCAAGATGGGTCTTACAAGGGGAGCCTCTGTGAGGAGAATCATCTTTGCAAGGGGAACCTTTGCAAGAACAATCTTTGCAAGGAGAATCATCTTTGCAAGGGGAACCTTTGCAAGGAGAATCTTTGCAAGGAGAATCTTGCAAGTCTTGCAAGGGGAATCTCTGCAAGGAGAACCATCTTTGCAATGAGAACCATCTTTGCAAGGAAAATCTTGCAAGAAGGGTCTTGCAAGGAGAACCTTTGCAAGGAGGGTCTTGCAAGGAGAATCTTCACAACAAGAGTCTTGCAAGGAGAATCTGTGCAAAGAGAATCTTTGCAAGATGGGTCTTGCAAGGAGAACCATCTTTGCAAGGGGACCATCTGCAAAAGGAGAATCTTTCGCAAGGAAATTCTTGCACAGTCTGCGCAAGGGGAATCTTTGCAAGATGGGTTCTTGCCAAGGAGAACCATCTTTGCAAGAACCATGCAAAAGAACCTCGTGCAATAGGGAATCCTTTCCAGAACGGGTCGTGAAGGAGAATCATCTATTTGCAAGGAATCATCTTTGCCAAGGGTCATTTGCAGTTGTGTGTGCAGAATTTACTATTTTGTGTTTGTCATTTCCAACCTCATCCCTTCTTAGGATGTTGCAAAGCAGCCGAGGTTTTCTCGATTCTACTTCTGCTGATTTTTCAGAGGAGCAGGACGGGGAGGACAGTCGAGATGAGGAGAAGAGGAGGAGAAAGGCAAGCAAAAGGAAAAGAGAAGTGAAAAGCCAGGAAGAAGAGGCTCCTTGTCCTGTGACATCAAACTGCGACGAGTCCCTGGACCGCACCGCTGGAGGATGGAGCCAAGCAGCACACACTGACGCGTGGTCAACGTTGAGAACATCCTGCCACGTGAGTAGTGGGACTGGCCAGTGCTGCTGGCTCTTGGGTTCCTCTTTCTTGTCAGCAGAATCTGGTTGGATTCTGGATGCTGGAATTTTAAACTTTCAGTGCTGATTCTGACTCCCTGGAGAGCACTGCGTTTGACCTGAGGCTGCTGGAGAAGGCTTTCAAAATGGAATGATAGACTGAGAGTTGTGAGGTGATGAAGTTTTGATTAGAAGTGTTGATGTCACAGGGTGTGGAAAACTTTAGAGATCTTGGGTTTTTGAATATCAGTATAATATATTTAGGGTGGGGCTGTCCTTTCCTCTTCTCCTCGCTTCTCTCGCTCTACCTCTCTCCTTCTCTCTCTCCTCTTCTCCACTTCTCCTTCTCCTCTTCTCCTCCTTCTCCTCCTTCTTCCGCCTTCTTCCTACTCTCCTTTCTCCTCTCTCTCCTTCTCCTTCCTTCTACATCCCTTTCCTCTTCCTTCCTCTCCTTCTCCTCACTTCTCCTCCTTCTCCTCCTTCTCCGCGTGTGCTCCCTCCTTCATCTCCTTCCTCCCTTTCCTACCTTCCTCCTCTTCCTCTTCCTTCATCCTCTCTCCCTCTCTCCTCGCTTCTCTATCTTCTCCTCGGTGATGTGCCCTCCTTTCTCTCTCCTGCTTCCCTATTCTCGCTCAGTTTTCTGGATATAGTAGTGAAATGGTTTTAAAGACTGAATATTATTCCACACTTTCTCCAGAGGTTTACATATTCCATACTGGAAAGTATTCTGCACTTTCTCCAGAGATTTGGGAGCCTGTGAGTGCTTAAAAATMGAAGTTTAATCAYGATTTAGGTTTTCTGGTGCAGCTTRACAGCTGCATTCCTCCTGTGACTGGGATCAGCACATTTTACTGATTCCATGACATGACTGATTACTGATATCAGGCAAACTGCTGTGGGCTTTTGTTTTGACTAGTTTCTTTCTCTCTGCTGGGGATTTATTCTGGGGAGCATTCACAGAGAACGTAGTGCAAATATTTTAATCACTGCTGTGATTTAAATTTTAAATTAATTKATTTATTTTAAATTTTAACAATTTAAAATRKATTCATTTATTTTAAATGAATTAATTTAAATTTTGCTGACTGATCTCTGAACAATCATTTCTGCTACAGTGTAATTACAAATTGTACACTGAGTATTTCCCCATCTTATTTCCAGGTAGTTTATCCAACTCTTGTTGCATTGTCTGTTTCTCTTTGATAAACATCCTGGTTTTGTGTGTTCCTTTAGGAAGTGATCACAAATGAACACGTGGTGGCCATGGTGAAAGCAGCCATCAGTGAGACAGAAGATATTCCTTTGTTTGTAAGTAAAAAAACTTGCTCAGTTTATTTTATCAGTTGTTCCAAATTACACAAGGCCTTCCTGGCCATAATGGGATGTGGGGAGAAGAGGTAGAACAAAAAAGTAATTTACCTGTTATAATAATTAGGTTTCATTATCAGATTTACCACCTGGATGAAGTGAGTAATGTCTCTCTGAGTGTAAATTATAAAACAGAAATAGGAGGAGTCATTTTTGAGGTCATTTGAGATCATTTGAGGTTATTTTTGAGTTATTGGTGGTGTCTGAAAGGTAATTAATTTAAAGGCAGTGAATTTAAAGGAAATGAATTGTAAAAAAGAGAAAAGCTTCATAGTAAGCTATACTTTACTCGTAGTAACTTTACTCATAGTAACTTTACTCATAGTAAAGAGTTGCTGGGGAAAGTCTGTCCTTAAGGAAAGGACTGAATTTATTGCTGTTTTCTTGTTTTCAACTCTCAGGAGCCCAAAATGACTCGTTCCAAACTGAAGGAAGTGGTGGAGAAAGGAGGGGTGAGTAAATCCAGTAAATCCTCTGCTCCAGCTTTTGCTCTGTGTGACAGGGACAGCACCCCAGGGAATGGCTGGAGCTGTGGCAGGGAGATTTGGGCTGGATGTAGGAAAAGGTTCTTCCCCCAGAGGAGCCCAGGCTCCCCAGGGAATGSTCCCAGAATTCCCAAGGCTGKCAGAATTCCAAGAAAGTTTGGACAATGCTCCCAGGGATGCCCAGGGTGGGTTTTTTGGGGTGTCTGTGCATGGATTSATGATCCTTATCCCTTCCAGCTCAGCCTGTCCTGTTGCTCTGGCAGTGATTTTGGTTGTGTGACCCTCTAAGAGGAGCATAAATGTGGTTTGAGTCTTGGAGTGAAAAGAATCAATGAAGACAATGTTAAGAAAAAATATTAATTTGAGCTGYGCATCACAGAGCCAGGTCAGGCTTGGCAAGGGCAGTGAACTCCCAATGTCCATTGTCCTGAATTCACTTCCTGGAGATCCCATGGGAGATTTGAAGGCTTTGTTTGAGCTCTGGCCACTTTGGAGAAGAAGCTCAGGTGCTCCTGAGATGGATGAGATTGACCCTGCCTGTGTGACACAGCCCAAGTGTTTTTGCTGTCCCCAGGTGATTCCAACATGGAATATTTCTCCAATTAAGAAGGCAAACGAGGTGAAGGTAAGTGAATTATTGCTGGGGAAGGGGAGATCACACTGGAGCTTCCTGCTGAGGCTGAGATCTTTTGGAGGGCTGGAGCAGACTTGTGTATTAAAACCATCTCTAAGCTGCTCATGCAATTTCCATCCTATAAATACTAAWTTTTTTGTGCCTGTTCTTGCACCTTGGCTTTCCTTTGCCAATCTTTCAGGAATTTATTTCTTTGCTTTCTTRGGGATTTCCTTTCTGAGCTTCAGGGTGTTTCCTCACTTTGAAATATTTGCTCTGACTCTGCAGCTCCTCCTCCTGCTGTTAAGAGTGGTCACCCTCTTTCTCTTMTGTGCAGCCCCCTCAATTTGTGGACATTCCCCTGGAGGAAGATGATTCCTCTGATGAAGAATATCAGCCTGATGATGAAGAGGAGGATGAGACTGCAGAAGAGGTAAATGCAGCTTGTGTGTTCAGCACAGAGCTCTGTGTCTGAAGCAGAAAAACACAATTTTTTTTAACACATGGGTACTTGAAATCTTCCAGCAATCATTCTTCAGTGCTCTACTATTCATTTGGCTGGAAGAGAGGCTTTGAAATGTTATTTGGGGCAATTATTGATTGTGGCATGATGGTTTTTGAGAGTTTTTTGATTTTTGAGATGGGTTTTGAGAGCGTTTTTGGCACTTTTGCCCTGCAGAGCTTGCTGGAGAGTGATGTGGAGAGCACAGCTTCTTCTCCTCGTGGAGCCAAGAGGTCCAGGACAAGGCGCTCCTCTGATGAGGAGGGAGGGACCCTCTGTGAGGTAAAGCTGGAGGAAACAGCTTTTCCTAATTTATTCATCCAAACTCCCCCCKAAAAAATCAATTTCTAAAGTTGTGGGGACATTCCAGCTGCCAGGTGGATTTAGGGTCCCACTGCTACATTTCCTTGCAGYAGGGCTGAGTCTAAAATAAAGCTCTGGGTATGGAAAATGTTGTCAGTTCCTTTAGATAATGATTATTTTTCTGGTAATTTCTGAGGAGTGCAGGAGAATGGCTTCCTGTGCTTGGCTTAYGAGCAGAAAATGAGTTTGGTAAAAGCATAAAGGTGTTTGTGTGACTGTGTACAGGCAGAGGGGAGTGGTGGGTGCACTCCCTCCTTCTCCAAATGTAAGGATCTAAATTCCAAATTCATGGATTTTCATCAGTAGCTTTAGTTAGTTTTGGACCCAAATCTGAATTTATTGAATTATTATTTATTTATTTATTTATTTATTTATTTATTTATTTATTTATTTATAATAAAGAAATTACCTTATGAATGCATATTAAATCACACAAATCCATACTTTTTACTAGCTATATGAAATTTATTATGACAGTTAATTTTCTTTGCATTATTTTTATTTCCCAGGATGAGCAAACCCTGGTTTAATTAGGAATTTAATGTGATACAGGCCAAGGATCAGGAAACAAGAATCAGAAAGCCCCTGGGAAGTGACACTGAGATCAAAACCAGCATTATTGTACTGATATTTCCACATTTTGTTTCTGGGAGGATGTTAATTGGTGTTCAGGTTTATCAGCTGTGGTAATGCTGAAATTGCTACTCAAATCTTCCAAATGTCTCCTTTCCAGAAAATCTTCATATTTCTTTGTACTTTCTGAAAAGCAAAGTGAATTTAATTAGGAAAATTCCACATCCTTCTACGAAGCATTTCTCCCATTTCTAGTCAAGCAGAAAAAGAGATTTACTCTGTCCTTGGAAATTTCTGTCCTGAATAAAACCTTTGAACCTTTTGAATTAGATGGAGGTGGTCCCCCCACCTGTTGTTAGACACATCAGTGCTGAAGTGGTTCCCATGGGACCCCCWCCACCTCCCAAACCCAAGCAGAGCAAGGACAGCACCTTCATGGAGAAGCTGCARGCAGTGGATGAGGAGCTGGCCTCGAGCCCTGTCTGCATGGACTCCTACCAGGTACACTGCTGCCTTTGGTAGTTAACATTTTATGGAGAGGAGGAGAGTTTCTGGGTTTTTTTCTGGTTTTTTTTCTGGTTTTGGGGTTTTTTTCCCTTTTTTCCCTTATTTTTCTTTCTTTTTTTCTTTTTTTTTTTTCTTTTTTTTTTCCCTTTTTATTTTTTTTTCTTTTCTTTTTTCTTTCTTTTTTTCTTTTTTCTTTTTTTTTTCTTTTTTTTCCTGGGCTCTTTTCTGGGCTTTTTCTATTTTTTTTTTCTGGGCTTTTTTCTGGGATGTTCTGGGATTTATTTCCTGGGACTTTGTGGGTTTCTTCTGGGACTTTCTGGGTTTTTTTCCTGTGCTGTTCTGGGCTTTTTCCCGGGACGTTTTTGGGGTTTGTTCTGGGCTTTTTCCTGAGATGTTCTGGGGGGACTTCGTGGGTTCTTTCCTGGGATGTTCTAGGGTTTTTTGAGGGATGTTCTGAGGGGACTTCGTGGGTTTTTTCTGGGACTTTCTGTGGGGACCTTCTGGGGTTTCTTCTGAGACTTTCTGGGTTTTTTTCCTGGCATGTTCTGGGCTTTTTCCTAGGACGTTTTGGGGTTTGTTCTGGGTTTTTTCCTGGGATGTTCTGGGAGGACTTTGTGGGTTTTTTCCTGGGACATTCTGAGATTTTTTTTCTGGGATATTCTGGGGTTTCTTCTGTTTCTTGGTTGTTTTTTTTTTTCTGGGACATTTTGGGGTTTTTTCCTGGGATGTTCTGGGGGGTCTTTGTGGGTTTTTTCCTGGGACTTTCTGGGTTTTTTTCCTGGGATGTTCTGGGCTTTTTCCTGGGATGTTCTGGGATTTGTTCTGGGTTTTTTTCAGGGACGTTCTGGGGGAACTTCATGGGTTTTTTCCTGGGATGTTCTGAGGGGACTTTGTGGGGTTTTTTTCCTGGGACTTTTCCTGGAACATTCTAGGGTTTCTTCTAGGACTTTCTGAGGGGACTTTGTGGTTTTTTTTCCTGTGATGTTCTGGGCTTTTTCCTGGGACGTTCTGGGGTTTGTTCTGGATTTTTCCTGGGATGTTCTGGGGGGACTTTGTGGGTGTTTTCCTGGGCTTTTTTCTGGGACATTCTGGGTTTTTTCCTGGGACATTCTGAGATTTTTTTTCTGGGACATTCTGGATGGACTTTGCGGGTTTTTTTTCCGGGACTTTGTGGGGTTTTTTCCTGTTTTTTTTTTTTCTGGGGGGACTTTGTGGGTTTTTTTCCTGTTTTTTTTTCTGGGACTTTCTGGGTTTTTTTCCTGGGATGTTCTGGGCTTTTTCCTGGGACATTCTGAGGTTTGTTCTGGGGTTTTTTCTGGGATGGTCTAGGCTTTCTCTGGGACATTCTG
>NDFG01000304.1:51664-74103 GCA_002167245.1 Sporophila hypoxantha
TTTTTCTGGGACATTCTGGGCTTTTTCGGGTACATTCTGGAGGGACGTTGTGGGTTTTTCCTAGGACTTTATCCTTTTCTTCCTGCCCCTCTGTGACTTTTTCTGYGCTGAACACCCCAGGATTGTTTGATTTATCCCTGCAGCCCCTGGAGGACAGCCTGATTGCCTTCAGGACCCGCTCCAAGAGGCCCCTGAAGGACGTTCCCCTGGGGCAGCTGGAGGCCGAGCTGCGCGCGCCCGACATCACCCCCGACATGTACGAGCCCAGCACGGGCGACGACGAGGAGTGGGAGAGGTGGCTCAGGGGGCTCATGAATGATGACGTGGAGAATGAAGGTACCTGTCTCTTATACACATCTAGATGTGTATAAGAGACAGATGATGACATGGAGAATGAAGGTACCTGACAGAGCTGGAGGGGTCACTGGTGTGTAAAACATTAATTTGTGTAAAGCATTAATTTGTGTTAAAATTGCCACATCCAGGCTTGTTTAAACACATCCAGGGATGGTGGCTCCACCAGCTCCCTGGGCAGGCCATTGCAGAGCTTTATCAGCCTTTCTGTGGCAGGAATGGAATATTTTTGGGGTTGGGCTGAAAATCCCAGGAAGGGCTTGTTTGTCTTCTGTCAGTCAAGCTTTAAGATTTTTTTTACAAATCTATTTCACAGAATTCACAGAATCACTGGGTTGGAAGATATTTTTCCTAATATCCAACTTAAATTTTCCTTGGTGCAGCTTAAGGCTGTGCCCTCTCATTCTGTCAGTTCTTGGAGAAYGAGACCAYCCCCACCTGACRCCAACCATTTTTCAAGAAGTTGTAGAGAGTGATAAGGTCACCCCTGAGTCTCCTTTTCTCCCTCAGTTGTTTCTCACAGGACTTGTGTTCCAAGGTTCCTTCCCACCCAAACCACATAACTCATGCATTAAAAAATTAATGGATTAAAAAATTAATTGTTTGCAGACAAAAAATATAAATAAAAAATAAATAAAACCCAATATAAAATATAGATAAATAAAATATATAGTATAAATAAAAAAAACAAAGCTTCAGGTTTTCAACAGACAATCATGAGTGGTTTGGGTGGGAAGGAACCTTGGAACACAAGTCCTGTGAGAAAAAACTGAGGGAGAAAGGAGACTCAGGGGGTGACCTTATCACTCTCTACAACTTTTGAAAAATGGTTGGAGTCAGTGGGGTTGGTCTCCTTCTCCAAGAACTGACAGAATGAGAGCACAGCCTTAAGCTCCCACCAAGGAAAATTTAAGTTGGATATTTAGGAAAAATATCTTCCAACCCAGTGATTCTGTGAATTCTGTGAAATTAGATTTGTAAAAAAAAATCTTTAAAGCTTGACTGACAGAAGACAAACAAGCCCTTTCCTGGGATTTTCAGCCAACCCCAAAAAATATTCCATTCCTGCCACAAAAGGCTGATAAAAGCTCTGCAATGGCTCTGCCCAGGGAGCTGGTGGAGCCACCATCCCTGGCATGTTGTTTAAACCAAGCCTGGATGTGCCAATTTTAAACACAAATTAATGCTTTACACAAATAATGTTTTACACACCAGTGACCCCTCCAGCTCTGTCAGTAACCTTCATTCTCCACATCATCATTTCATAGTAGTAAGTTTCTGCTACAAGTTCTGACCAAGTCTGACCAAGTTCTGGACCAAATTCTGACCAAGTTCTGAACCAAGTTCTGCAATGGCCTGCCCAGGGAGCTGGTGGAGCCACCATCCCTGAATGTGTTTAAATAAACCAGATTGTGGCCAATTTATAACACAAATTATTGCTGTTTTTACACTCAGTGACCCTCTGCAGCTCCACCTCTGTCAGGTACCTTCATTCTCCACTACATCATTCATGAGCCAAAGTTCTGATAAGGTTCTGCTACAAGTTCTGCTCAAGTTCTGCTCATGTTCTGACCAAGTTCTGACAAGTTCTGACCAAGTTCTGACCAAGTCCTGCAATGCCCAGGGAGGTGGTTTGGACCACCACCTCTGGATGTGTTTAAATAAACCAGGTTTGTGGCAATTTTGACACAAATTCAATGCGTTTTTCACACCAGTGACCCCCCCAAGGTCCAGCTCTTCAGGTACCTTCATTCTCCACTCATCATTCATGAGCAATGTTCTGGTAAGGTTCTTGATAAGGTTCTGAATCAGTTCTGCTCAAATTCTGCAATGGCCTGCCCAGGGAGGTGGTTGGAGCCACCATCTCTGAATGTGTTTAAAAACAACCCTGATGTGGCAATTTTAACACAAATTAATGGTGTTTTGTCACACCAGTGACCCTCCAGCTCCACCTCTGTCAGTACCTTTCATTCTCCACCATCATCATTCATGAGTAATTTCTGCCTCAAGCTTGCTGACCAAGTTCTGCTCAAGTTCTGCTCAAGTTCTGCTCAAGTTGACCAAGTTGCGACCAAGTTTCTGACCAAGTTCTGACCAAGTTCTGACCAAGTTCTGACCAAGTTCTGACCAAGTTCTGCCCAGGGAGTGGTGTGAGCCACCATCTCTGATGTGTTTAAATAAACCAGGTTGTTGGCAATTTAACACAAATTCATGGCGTTTTTCACACCAGTGACCCCTCCAGCTCCACCTCTGTCAGGTACCTTCATTTCTCCACATCATCATTCATCAGCAAGTTCTGATAAGTTCTGATAAGGTTCTGCTCAAGTTCTTGCAATGGCCTGCCCAGGGAGTGGTGGAGCCACCATTCCCTGAATGTGGTTTAAACAAGCTTGGATGTGGTAATTTTTAACACAAATTCATGCTGTTTTACACATCAGTGACCCCTCAGCTCCACCTCTGTCAGGTACCTTCATTCTCCATGTCAATCATTCATGAGTATTCTGTCAAAGTTCTGCTCATTCTGCAAGTTCTGCTCAAGTTCTGCATTCAAGTTCTGCTCAAAGTTTCGACCAATTCTGCAATGGCCTGCCCAGGATGCTGGGTGAGCCACCACCCCTGAATGGTATTAAACAACCCATCGGGTGTGCAATTTTTAACCACAAATTCATTGGGCATTTTTCACACCAGGACCCCTCCAGCTCCCCTCTGTCAAGGTACCGTTCATTCTCCACGTCATCATTCATGAGGCCCCCTGAGCCACCTCTCCCCACTCCTCGTCGTCGCCCGTGTGGCTCGTACATTCGGGGGTGAGTACCGTTATCTGACCCTTGTGCCGCACCGCGCGCAGTCGGCCTCCAGACTGCCCCAGAGGGAACGTCACTTCGGGCCTCTTTGGAGCGGGTCCTGAACGGCAATCAGGCTGTCCTCAGGGCGCGCGGAGATAATCCAAAAACAATCCTTGGGTGTTCAGCTCAGAAAAGTCACAGTGAGGGGCAGAAGAAAAAGGATAAAGTCTAGGAAAAAACCCACAACGTCCCTTCCAGAATGACCTGCAAAACCAGAATGTCCCCAGCAAAAAAGCCCACAATCTCCCTCCAGAAGTCCAGAGAAAGCCTAGACTATCCAGAAAAACCCCAGAACAAGAACCTCGAATTCCCAGGAAAAAAAAAAACCAGAAAGTCCAGAAAAAATCCCCAGGAAAAAAACCACAAAGTCCCCCCCAGAAAAAAAAAACCCAGGAAAAAAACCCACAAAGTCCCCGAAAAAAACCCCACAAAGTCCATCCAGGAATGTCCCAGAAAAAAATCTCAGAATGCCCCAGGAAAAAACACCAGGAATGTTCCAAGAAAAAAGCCCAGGAGAAAGCCACACAAAGTCCCTCCCAGAATGTCCCAGAGGAAACCTAGACCATCCCAGAAAAAAAACAAAAAAAAGCCCACAAATCCTTGCAGATGTCCAGAGAAACCTAGACCATCCCCAGAAAAAACCCCAGAACAAACTCACAATTGTCAGGACAAGCCCAAGCATGCAGGAAAAGCGAACATCCCAGTAAACCCAGAAAGCAAAAAAAAACAGGAAAAACCCACAACGCCCCCCCCCAGAAAAAAAAAAAAACAGAGGAAAAAAACCCCAAACAAAGTCCCGGAAAAACAAACCCGCAAATCCATGTCCAGAATGTCCCGAAAAAAATCTTCAGAATGTCCCAGGAAAAAAACCCAGAATGTCCCAAAAAAAGCCAGGAAAAACACCACAAAGTCCCCCCAAATCCCAGGAAAAAATCCAGGAACAAACCCCAAAACGTCCCAGAAAAAGCCCCAGAACCATCACAGAAAAAAAAACCCACAAATCCCCTCAGAAAGTCCTAGAAGAACCCCCAGAATTTCCAGGAAAAGATCCCAGGGAAAAAACACCCCACAAAGTCCCCTCAAACATCCCAGAAAAAACCATTAAAGTTCCCCGTAGAAGGTCCCTGAAAAAAACCCAGAAACAAACCCAAAACATCCCAGAAGCCAGAAACATCCCAGAAAAAAAACCCCCACCAAAGTCCCAGGGAAAAAACCCACAAAACCCCCAAACATCCCTAAAAACCCAAAAGTCCCAGAAAAAAAAAACCAACCAAAAAACCAGAAGAAACCCCCGAATATCCCAGAAAAAAAAATCTCAGAAGTGTCCAGGAAAAAAACCCACAAAATCCCCCCAGAACATTCCAGGAAAAAACCAGAACAAACCCCAAAAACTCCCGGGAAAAAACCCAGAAAGCACAGGAGGGGAAAAAAAACCAAAAGTCCAGGAAAAAAAACCCACAAAGACCCCCAAACTTCCCCTGGAAAAAACCCCCAAAAATGTCGCAGAAAACAAAAAAAGAAGAAAAAAAACCCCAGAAGAAAAGAAGAGATAACCCCCAAACATCCACCGAAGAAAAAAAAAAACCAGAAAATCCCTAGGAAAAGACAAATCCTCAAGAATGTCCCGAGAGCAGGACCGACAAAAAAACCCCAGAACAAAGTCCCAGAATGTCCCAGGAAAAAGCCCAGAACATCCGAAAACCCGAATGCAGAAAAAACCCAGAAAACTCAAGTCCCCCAGAAAAAACCCCAGGAAAAAACGTCCCACGAAATCCCGAAAAAAAACCCACAAAGTCCATCCAGATTCCAGAAAATCTCAGGACATCCCTTGAAAAAACCCAGAATATCCCAGAAAAAACCCAGTGAACAAAGTCCCCCAGAACATTCCAGGAAAAATACCCAGAACAAAACCCAGAAGTTCCCAGGAAAAAGCCCCAGAGATCACGAGGAAAAAAAAACCACAAATCCCTCAGTAAAGTAGAAAACCGCTAGGAATGTTCCAGGAAAAAAGCAGATCCCAGGGTAAAAACCCACAAAATCCCTCAGAAGCATCCCAAGGAAAAAACCCACTTCAAGTTCCCCCTAGAACAGTCCCTGAAAAAAACCCCAGAACAAACCCAAAACATCCCCAGGAAAAGCTCCAGGAACACATCCCAGGAAAAAAGAACCCCAGAAAGTCCCAGGAAAAACCCACAAAGACCCCCCAGAACATCCCATGAAAAAAACCCCAAAATGTCCCAGAAAAAAAAAACAACAAAAGAAACAGAAGAAACCCCAGAATATCCCAGAAAAAAAATCTCAAATGTCCAGGAAAAAACCCACAAAGTCCTCCCAAACATCCCAAGAAAGAAAAACCAAAACCCAGAAAGCGAACTCCAGGAAAAGCGACAGAAGAAACCCAGAAGGTTCCCCACAGAAAGTCCCAGAAAAAACCCACAAAGTCCCCTCAGAAACATTCCCTAAAGAAAACCCTAGAACATCTCAGGAAAGAACCCATGAAGGTCCCCCCAGAACATCTCCAGGAAAAAGCCCGAACAAACCCAAAAACGTCCCAGGAAAAAGCCCAGAACATCCCAGTGAAAAAAACCCACAAAATCCCCAAGAAAAAACCCACCACAAAAGACCCCAGGAACTCCCTGAAAAAACCCCAAATGTCCCAGAGAAAACAAAACAAAGCCTAACAACCAAAAAACAGATAAGAAAACCCAGAATATCCCAGAAAAAATCATCGAGTGCTCACAATGCCAATGTCCACAGGAAAAAAAAACCCACAAAAATCCTCCCCAGAACAATCCACACAGGAAAAAACCCAGCACTCTCATCCACAAAGTCCTGAAAAAGCCCACAACAGCCACAGGAAAAAAAACCCGGAAAGTCCCAGACACCAGAGAGAGATCAAGGAAACCACTTGCAAGATTAAGGGTCTTGCAAGGAGAACCTTTGCCAACGAGGTCTTGCAAGGAGAATCTTCACAACAAGATCTGCAGGAGAATCTGTGCCAAGAGAATCTTTGCAAGATGGTCTTGCAAGGAGAATCCATCACTTTGCAAGGGGACCATCTGCAAAAGGAGAATCTTTCGCAAGGAAATTCTTGCACAGTCTGCGCAAGGGGAATCTTTGCAAGATGGGTTCTTGCAAGGAGAACCACTTTGCAAGGAAACACTCTATTGCAAAAGAGAACACTGGTGCATAGGGAATCCTTTCGCAAGACGGGTCTGACAGGAGAATCATGGCATTTGGGCAAGGAATCATACTTTGCCCAAGGGTCATTTGCAGTGTGTGTGCAGAATTACTATTTTGTGTTCTCATTTCCACCTCATCACCCCTTCTTAGGATGTGCAAAGCAGCCGAGGTCTCTCTCCTCGATTCTTACTTCTGCTGATTTTTCAGAGGAGCCAGAGACGGGCGAGGCAGTCGAGACAGGAGAAGAGGAGGAGAAAGGCAGCAAAAGGATAGAAGAGAAGTGAATAAGTCCAGGAAGAAGCAGGCATCCTTGTCCTGTGAGGGTCAAAGTCGACGAGTCCCTGGACCCGCACCGCTGGAGCGAATGGAGCCAAGGCTAGCCCACTTGAGCGTGGTCAACCTGTTGAAGGAACACCTGACGATGAGTAAGTGGCGCGACCTCAGCGCAGCTGTCGCTGGCTTTTGGGTTCTCATATCTTGTACAGCAGATTATCTGGTTGCGACTTCTGGATGCTGGAATCTTTAAACTTTCAAGTGCTGATTTCTGAACTCCCTGGAAGCACTGCGTTTGCACTGAGGCTGCTGGAGAAGGCTTTCAAATGGAATGGTAGACCTGAGAGTTGTGGGTGATGAAGTTTTGATTTAGAAGTGTGTGATGTCACAGGTGTGGAAAACCTTAGGAGAGTCTTGGGTTTTTGAATATAGTATAAATATATTATTAGGGTGGGGCTGGTCCTTCTCCTCTTCTCCTCCTTTCTCGCCACTTCTCCTTCTTCTCTCCTTCTACCCCTTCTCCTCTTCTCCTCCTTTCCTCCCTCCCTCATCTCCTCTTTCCTCCTTCTCCGTGCCTTCTCTCTTCTCCTAACTTCTCCTCCTCTCTCCTTCTCCGCGTGTGCTCCCTCCTTCATCTCCTTCCTCCCTTTCCTACCTTCCTCCTCTTCCTCTTCCTTCATCCTCTCTCCCTCTCTCCTCGCTTCTCTATCTTCTCCTCGGTGATGTGCCCTCCTTTCTCTCTCCTGCTTCCCTATTCTCGCTCAGTTTTCTGGATATAGTAGTGAAATGGTTTTAAAGACTGAATATTTTTATTCAGCACTTTCCCAGAGGTCTTAACATATTCCATACTGGAAAGCCTACTAGCTGCACCTTTCTGCCAGAGATTTGGAGCTTTTGTGAGTGCTGTAACAATGGGAAGTTTAATTTCAAGATTTTAGGTTTTTCTGGTCAGCTCTAACAGCTGCATTCCTCCCTGTGACTGAGGGTATCAACGCACTATTTACTGATTCCATGACATGACTGCATTACTGATACTCAGGCAACTGCTGTGGCGCTTTTTTGTTTGACGATAGTTTCTTTTCTCTCTGCTGGGGACATTGTGTGTGGAGCATTCACCAGAGACACGTAGTGCAAATAATTTTATATCAGTGCTGTGATTTAAATTTAAATTATTAATTTATTTGTAAAGTCTTAAACAATTGTGAGAAATTAACGCTATCATTCCTCATCATTTTAAAAATGCAATAATTCTGGACATGTTTGCGGTGGATGATCTCTGAACAATCATTTTGCTACAGTGTATGTAAGGTGTGTTAACTTGGAGTATTCCATCTTATTTCAGGTAGTTTTATCAACTCTTGCTTGCACTTGTCTGTCTTCTCTTTTGATAAACCCGCTGGCTTTTGTGGTGTTTCCTTTAGGAAAGTGATCACAATGAACACGTGGTGGCCATGTTGAAAGCGTTATCAGCCGAGAACAGAAGATATGCCTTTGTTTGTAAGAAAGAAACTGCTCATGTTTATTTTATCAGTTGTTCCAACAATTACACAAGCTTCCTGGCCAAATGGGATAGTCGGGGAGAAGAGGTAGAACAAATAAGTAATTTTACCTGTTATAGATAATTAGGTTTCATTATCAGATTTACCAGCCTGATGAAGTGAGTAATGTCTCTCACTGAGTGTACCAAAGTTATAAAACAGAAATCAGGAGAGTCCATTTTTTGAGGGTCATTTGAGATCACTTTGAGGTATTTTTGAGTATTGAGGTGGTGGCTGAAAGGTAATTTAAAGGCAGGAAATTTTAAAGAAATGAATTGTAACAAGAGAAAAGCTTCATACGTAAGCTATACTTTACTTCGTAGTAACTTTACTCATAGTACTTTACTCATAGTCAAAGAGTTGCTGGAAAAGCTCTGTCCCTTCAAGGAAAAGACTGAATTCTGTTTTGCTCTTGTCCTTGGTTTTCAACTCTCAGGAGAAACAAAATGCTCAGTTCAAAACTGAAGGAACGTGGGAGAAAGGATAATGTGGTGGGAGTGTGTGTGTGACAGGGACAGGATAAGCACCGGCCAGCGGAATGGCTGGAGCTGTGGCAGGGGAGATTTGGGCTGGATGTAGGAAAAGGTTCTTCCCCAGAGGAGCCCAGCTCCCCAGGGAAGGTCCAGAATCCCAAGGCTGCCAGCAGATTCCAAGAAAGTTTGGACAATGGTCCAGGGATGCCAGAGGTGGGTTTTTTGGGGTGCTGTGCATGATTGATGATGCTTATGCCGTGTCCAGCTCAGCCTGTCTGTTGGCTGCTGGCTGTGCTGTGTGGGTGTGTGAGCCCTCTAAAGGAGCCTAAATGTGTTGAGTGTTTTGGAGTGAAAGAATCAAGTGAAAGAAATGTTAAGAAAGAAATATTAATGATTGAGCTGGCATCCACACGAGCCAGGCAGGACTGGAAGGGCAAGGAACTCCAATGTTCCATTGTCTGAATTCACTCCCTGGAGAGATCCATGGGAGATTTATTAGGCTTTGTTTGAGTCTGGCCACTTTGGAGAACAACTCAGTGCTCCTGGCTGGATGAGAGTTGACCTGCCTGGTGTGACACAGCAAGTGTTTTTGCTGTCCGAGGTGATTCCAACATGGCGGAATTATTTCTCACAATTAAGAAGGCAAACGAGGTGAAGTAAGGTGAATTAATTGCTGGGGAAGGGAAGAGTGAGTGTGTGAGGCTGAGATCCTTTGGAGGGCTGAGCAGACATTTGTGACTAAAACCATCTCTAGCTTGCTCATGCAATTCCATCCTATAAATATAAATTTTCTTGTGCTGTTCTTGCACTGCTTCCTTTGCCATCTTTCAGACTTTATTTCTTTGCTTTCTTGGAATTTCCTTTCTGAGCTTCAGGGTGTTCCTCACTTTTGAAATATTTCTCTGATCTGCAGCTCCTCTCCTGCTGTTAAGAAGTGGTCACCTCTTCTCTTGTGTCAGCCCCTAATTTGTGACTTCCCCTGGAGGAAGATGATTCCTCTGATGAGAATATCAGCTGAGATGAAGAAGGAGGATGTCGCACCCACACCGGTTAGCACTAGCCCCGAGAGAAACTTTATTAATCTGACTACTTTCACTGACTTCACAGTACTCTTTTCTTTATAAGGACGTTGCTCTGCAGAAGAGGTAAATGCAGCTTGGTGTGTTCAGCACAGAGCTCTGTGTCTGGGCAGAAAACCAATTTTTTTTTACACGTGGATACTTGAATCTTCCAGATCAATCATTCTTCAGTGTCTATATTCATGTTGGCTGGAAGCAGAGGCTTTGACAATGTTATTTTTGGGGCAATTATTGGATGTGTGGCATGATGGTTTTCTGAGCGTTTTTTGATTTTTGAGATGCGGTTTTGAGAAGCGTTTTTGGGCACTTTTGCCCTGCAGAGCTTGCTGGAGAGTGATGTGGAGCAGCACAGCTTCTTCTCCTCGTGGAGCCAGAGTCCAGGACAAGGCGCTCCCTTGATGCAGGAGGGAGGACCCTCTGTGAGGTAAAGCTGGAGGAAACAGCTTTTCCTAATCTTTTATCCAAACTCCCCCCAAAAATCAATTTCTAAAGTTTGGGGAACATTCACAAGCTGCCCAGTGGATATTAGAGTCCACTGCTAACATTTCCTTGCAGGATGGGCTGAAGTCTAAAATAAAACGCTCTGGGTTATGGAAAATGTTGTCAGTTCTTTAGATAATATATATTTTTCCTGCTAATTCTTGAGGAGGCAGGAAGAATGGCTTCTTGTGCTGGCTTAGAAGCAGCAAAATGAAGTTTGGTAAAGCAATAGAATGGTGTTTTGTGTGACTCGTGTAACATGGCAGAAGGGTCAGTGGTGGGTGCCACTCCCTCTCTCTCCAAATTAAAGGATCTAAATTCCCAAATTCATGGATTTTCATCGTAAGCTTTAGTTAGTTTTGGACCACGAATCTGAATCTTATTGAATTATATATTATTATTATTATTTATTCTAATTATTTATTATTTTAAAAAATAAAGAAATTACTATGAACTGCATATTAAATCACACAAATCCATACTTTTATATACTGAGCTTATATGAAATGTTATTTTATCAAGTGTAATTTTCTTTGCATTATTTTTAATTCCAGATGAGCAAACCCTGGTTTAATTAGGAATTAGAGTGTGATACAGGCCAAGGATCAGGAAAACAGAATCAGAAAGCCCCTGGCAAGTGACACTGAGATCAAAACCAGCATTATGTGGTACTGATATTTCCACATTTAGCTCACAGTTTTTGGGAAGGATTTTAATTGGTGTCTCAAGGTTATATCGAGCTGTGGCTAATGCTGAATTGCTACCATCTTCAAATGTAACCCTATTTCCAGAAAATCACTCATATTTCTTTGTACTCTTCGAAGAAGCAAAGTGAATTAATTAGGCAAATTCCACATCCTTCTAGAAGCATTTTCTCCCATTTACCTAGAGATCAAAGCAGAAACAAAGAGATTTACTATGTCCTTGGAAATTTATACTGTCCTGAATAAAAACCTTTTAGAACCTTTTGAGAAATTAGATGAGAGACGATGCACCCCCCAGCTGTTGTTGTTAGAGGCACATCAATGCTGAAGTGGTTCCCATGGACCCCCCTCCCCTCCAAACCCAAGCAGAGCAAGGACCACCTTCATGGAGAAGCTGCAATCATCAGTGGAGAGGAGGCCTGGCCTCGAGCTCTGTCCTGCATGGAACTCCTACCAGGTACGAGCTGCTGCCTTTGGAGTTAAATTTTATGGAGAGGAGGAGAAGTTTTCTGGGTTTTTTGTTTTTTCTTTTGGGGGGTTTTTGTTTTCCCTTTTTTTTTGGTTTTGGGGTTTTTTCCTTTTTCCTATCCTTTTTTTCTCTTATTTTTTTTTTTTTTTTTTTTTTCCTTTTTATTTTTTTTTCTTTTGAGCGTGTTTTTTTCTTTTTTTCTTTTTTCTTATTTTTTTCTTTTTCGCTCTTGGGCTTTTTCTATTTTTTTTTTCTGGGCTTTTTTCTGGATGCGTTCTGGGATTTATTTCGATGGGACTTTGTGGGTTTCTCTGGACTTCTGGGTTTTTTTCCTGTGCTGTTCTGGGCTTTTTCCCGGACGTTTTTGGGTTTTCGTTTTCTGGATGTTCTGGCTTCTCTTCGGGATGTTCTACGGGTTTTTTGCAGGGATGTTTCTGAGGGGACTTCTGTGGGTTTTTTCTGGGACTTTCTGTGGGAGACGCTTCTGGTTTCCTTCTGGACTTTCTGTTTATTTTTCCTGGCTGTTTGGGGCTTTTTCCCAGGACGATTTTGGGGTTCTTGTTCTGGGTTTTTCTCCTGGGATGTTTTCTGGAGGACTTTGTGGGTTTTTTCCTGGACATTCTGAGATTTTTTTTCTCGGGATAGTTCTGGGGTTTCTTCTGTTTCTTTGTTGTTTTTTTTTTTTCTGGACATTTTGGGGCTTTTTTTCCTCGGGCATGTGTCTGGGGGGTCTTTGTGGGTTTTTTTCCTGGGGACTTTGTGGGTTTTTTCCTGGGATGGTTCTGGGCTTTTTCGCTGGGACGTTTCTGGGCTGTTGTGTCTGGGTTTTTTTCAGGGACGTGGTGTCTAGGGGGAGCACTTAATGGTTCTTCTGATTTCTACGGGTTTTTTCCGGGAGTTTCTGAGGGGACTTTTGGTGGTTTTTTCCGCTGGGAGCTTCTGGAACAGTGGCCTCTGGGGTTTTCTAGATTTTGACGGGTGACTTTGTTTTTTTTTTCCCTGGATGGTTCTGGGGGCATTTTCCTGGGCGTTTGGGTTTTCCTGGGATTCTGGATTTTTCTTCTGGGATGTTCTGGGGTCTTTGGTGTTTTCTTGGTGCGTTTTTTTCTGGGACATTTTGGGGTTTTTTCGGGCATGCCGAAGATTTTGTTCTGGCAGGATGGAGCTTTGTGGGTTTTTTTCACGGGACTTTGTGGGTTTTTTCTGTTTTCTGGGGCAGGAGTCTTTGAGGCTTTTTCCTAGGGATGTTTTCGGTTGTTCTGGGCGGAACTTCTCTAGGGGAGCTTATGCGTTTTTCCTGGGATGTTCTGGAGGACTTTCGTGGGATTTTTTCCCTGGGATTTGTTTGGGCGTTGTTTTCTGGGAACATGTCCCTGGCTTCTTCCTAGGACTGTTTCCTGAGGGACTTTGTGGCTTTTTTCTGGTTTTTTTCTGGTGACAACTCTCTGGGCTTTTTCGGGAGTACATTCTGGAGGGACGTTGTGGGTTTTTCCTAGGACTTTATCATTTTTTCCTGCCCTCTGTGACTTTTTCTGGGCGACACCCCAGGATTGTTTGATTTATCCTGCACCGGAGGACAGCCTGATTGCCTTCAGGACCGCTCGCAAGAGCCCCTGAAGGACTTCCCATCTGGGGCAGCTGGAGGCCGAGCTGCGCGCGCCCGACATCACCCCCGACAGTACGAGCCCAGCACGGGCGACGACGAGTGAGTGGGAGCGGTGGCTCAGGGGGGCTCTTGAATGATGACGTGAGAATGAAGGTACCTGACAGAGGTGGAGCTGAGGGGTTCAGCTGAATGTGAAAAACAGCCATGAATTTGTGTTAAAATTGACAACATCCAGTTGTTTAAACACTATTCAGATTGGTGGCTCCACCACCTCCCTGGGCAGGCCATTGCAGCGCACATTGTAGAACTTGAGCAGAACCTTAGTCAGAACCTTGGTCAGAACTTGTCGAACTTGAGCTGAAATTCTCAGAATTGATATGTGGAAGAATGGAGGTACCTGAACAGAAGGTGACTGGAGAGGGTCAGCTGATGTGTAAAAACCAACGCTTCCTATTGTGTTGAAATTGCGACGATCAACAGAGGTTGTATTTAAGCAGCATCAGGATGGTGAGCCACCGACCCTCCCTGGCAGAACTTGGTCAGAACTTGCGTCAGAACTTGTCAGAACTTGGTCCATGCAAACTAATGGTCAGAACTTGGCAGAAACTTGAGCAGAACTTGAGCAGAACTAGGCACTGTAACTTAAAGAGATTCATCAGAAATGATGACATGGTGAGAATGAAGGCTACCATGACAGAGTGGAGCTGGAGGGGTCACTGGTGTGAAAACAATTAACCAATTTGAAGATTTTTGTTTAAAATTGGCCACATCCGAGGTTTGTTTAAACACATTTCAGGGATGGTGGCTCCAACCAAGCTCTCGCTGGGCAGGCCAATTGCACGAGCTTTTATCAGCCTTTCGTGCAGGAAAGGAATATTTTTGGGGTTGGGCTGAAAATCCCAGAAGGCGCTTTTGTTTGTTCTTTGTTCAAGTCAAGCTTTAAAGATTTTTTTACAAATCTATTTCACCAAATTCACAGAATCAACTGGGTTTGGAAGATATTTTTCCTAATATCCAACTCTTAAATTTTCCTCCTTGGTGGCAGCTTAAGGCTGTGCCCTTCTCATTCTGTCAGTTCTGGAGAAAGAGACCAGCCCCACGCTGCCCCACCATTTTTCAAGAAGTTTGTAGAAGTGCATAAGGTCCACCCCTCGTCTCCTTCTCCCTCAGTTGGTTTCTCACAGGACTTTGTGTCCAAGGTTTCCTTCCCACCCAAACCATTCCATGATTGAAAAACCTGAACGCTTTGGGGTTTTTTTTATCTATAGCATATAGTATTTTTAGTATTATATTTGGTTTTTATTTATTTTATATTTTGTTATTTTTTGTCTGCAGGCCAATTTAATTTTTTAACCCATGCATGTCCTGCACATCAGCTTCCGCTCATATCTCCCCTTTGTGAGAGTGTTTAAACTTCAGGTGTCTCACTTGTAAATATTTATGTAATATCCTGTAAATATGTCAGGAACTGGCAACCACCAAGGGAAGTGGTGGATTTAACCCCTGATGCACCTGAATCCCAGTTTGTTGTACTCCATCATTGGGCCACATTCACTTTTTGGGGMTTTTTTTGGGTAGAAAAAGTTCTTTTATTTTTGAGAAGAAACAGGAACAAGCTCTGGGGCCTYACCTCCTTTTTTTCCTGTATTTCCTGGTTGCTTACAGTTGTGCAAATTGAATATAAACCAGAAACTGAATTGACACCACTGGATTCTTTCTAAATTTAGCTGAAACTCAGATCCCAGAGACTCAAGGCAGCTTTTCAGAATGGGAATAGTTGTAGCTCAGGGTCCTGACAGCTCAAACTGAGCTGTCAGGTTTGTTAATGTTTCCATAAATACAAAATTCCTCTTTGTGACAGTGAATAAATAAAGCTCCTGGCTTGGTGCTGGGGCAGGATGATGACAAAACCTGTTCAAAACCTGTTCCAAACCTGCTCCTTTGCAGATGAAGCTGATGATGATGATGACCCTGAGTACAATTTCCTGGAAGATCTGGATGAACCAGACACAGAAGATTTCAGGAATGACCGTGCTGTGAGAATCACCAGTGAGTTCCRCAGGAATTCCCCCTCCTGTCTTGTTGGCAGTAGTAATTTTTGGAACTTGTTTTGTGGCAAGGATTTTTTTGGGGTGTAGGATATTAAATAAAGATCTGCATGCTGGTTTGATCAGCTTTTGGCTCTCTGGGAGGGCATGGAAAGATCTGGGCTGAGCTGCTGTGCTCAGGTGCAGCACAGCCTGAAGAACAATATTTAGGTTTTATTTAGACAATAAAACCTGAAATTAGGTGATAATACATTCTGAAAGCTTCAGGCAGTTCAGACTTGAATGCTTGCCTTGTGATTGAATTTAATTAGATTTTAAAGTCTTCACAGACTTCAGCTTAGTTTTATAAACATATCACTTTCTGGCTTTGCAAAAAGCCACACTTGCTTTAGGTCTTACTGCAGATTTACATAACTTTAAATGTAATCATGAAAATGAGTTTTTATGTGATATTTTAGAATCCAGACAATCTCAGCTCAAGATTTTTTTTGGGCCCAGCATTAAAAAAGGAATTATCAGGGGCCTTTCTTTTTTGGTCCTCTGTTTTCAGGAGGAGGATTTCCCTTGGTGAGAGAAATTCCTTAATTGAGTTGATATTATGACAGGATTGCTGAGTGTTTCTTGGAAAAGACACCTTCATAATCCTTTTTCATTTTACTTGCAGAAAAGGAAGTGAATGAGCTGATGGAGGAGCTGTTTGAGACAGTAAGTGATAAACTGGCACCAGAGCAGAGCTGTCAGCTGTGACATGGCACCTGGAGGGTGCTGGGTGTGTGCCAGGGGCTCTGCCACTGCTGGGTCATTTTTAGCCTTAGGAAGGGAAGGTCTGCAGGGATTTCCTGGAGTGAGGATCTGCAGGGATTTCCTGAAGGCCTGTAGGGATTTCCTGGAGTGAAGATTTGTAGGGATTTCCTAAAGTGAAGGTCTGTTGGGATTTCCTGAAGTGAAGGTCTGCAGGGATTTCCTGAGGGTCTGTTGGGATTTCCTGAAGATCTGCAGGGATTTCCTGAGGGTCTGTAGGGATTTCCTGGAGTGAAGATTTGCAGGGATTTCCTAAGGTGAAGATCTGCAAGGGTTTCCTGAAGATTTGCAGGGATTTCCTAAAGGGAAGATCTCCAGGGATTTCCTGAGGCTCTTTTGGGGATTTCCTAATGTGAAGCTCTGCAGGGATTGCCTGGAGTGAAGATCTGTAGGGATTTCCTGAAGTGAGGATCTGTAGGGATTTCCTGAAGTGAAAGATTTGCAGGGATTTCTTAAAGGGAAGATCTCCAGAGATTTCCTGAGGGTTTTTTGGGGATTTCCTAATGTGAAGCTCTGCAGGGATTGCCTGGAGTGAAGATCTGTAGGGATTTCCTGAAGTGAGGGTCTGCAGGGATTTCTTAAAATGAAGATCTGTGAAAATTAAGGTCTGCAGGGATTTCCTGAGGGTCTGTAGGGATTTCCTGGAGTGAGGATCTGCAGGGATTTCCTGGAGTGAAGATCTGCAGGGATTTCCTGAAGTGAATGTCTGCAGGGATTTCTTGAAGTGAAAGATATGCAAGGATTTCCTGAGGGTCTTTTGGGATTTCCTGAAGATCTGCAGGGATTTCCTGAAGTGAAGGTCTGTGAAATGAAGATTTGTAGGGATTTCCTGGAGTGAAGATTTGTAGGGATTTCCTGAAGTGAGGATCTGTAGGGATTTCCTAAAGTGAAGATTTGCAGGGATTTCCTGAAGTGAAAGATTTGCAGGGATTTCCTGAGGGTCTTTTGGGATTTTCTGAAGATCTGCAGGGATTTTCTGAAGGGGAAGATCTGCAGGGATTTCCTGAAAATCTGCAGGGATTTCCTGAAGTGAAGATTTGTAAGGATTTCCTAAAGCAAAGATCTGTAGGGATTTCTTGAGCGTCTATTGGGATTTCCTGGAGTGAAGGTCTGTGAAGTGAAGGTCTGCAGGGATTTCCTGAAGGGAAGATTTGTAGGGATTTCCTGGAGTGAAGAATTGTGGGGATTTTCTGAAGATCTGCAGGGATTTCCTGAAGGGAAGCTCTGTAGGGATTTCCTGAAATGAAGGTCTGTGAAGTGAAGGTATGTAGGGGTTTCCTGAAGGGAAGATCTGCAGGGATTTCCTGAGGGTCTGCAGGGATTTCCTGAAATGAAGGTCTGTGAAGTGAAGGTATGTAGGGGTTTCCTGAAGGGAAGAATTGTAGGGATTTTCTGAAGATCTGCAGGGATTTCCTGAGGGTCTGCAGGGATTTCCTGAAGGGAAGCMCTMTSCTGAGKAGAMCWTKATMAGCTRAATTAGCCAAAGTTAAATTTCTTCCTCGAGCTTCCTCCTCCTGACTTGCTCCACGTCTCTGCCAGTTCCAGGGTGAGATGGGKTTCTCCAGCATGAAAGATGAAAGGCCAGAAGATGGAGATGCTGTRACAGAGTCTCGGCCAAATTTCAACACCCCCCAGGCCCTCAGGTAGGAGCATTTATTTARATCCTGATTTCCTCTGTGGAAAAGCCTCTTTGGTGGCAGCCACCAAAGAGAAAAACTGTCCTGGCAGCTCAGGCCACTGTTCTGAAAGCTCTGAGCCATTTTTTCTTCATGGGATTGGACAATTCAATTGATTCTTTTTATTCTGTTTGCCACCATTGACTTTACTGCATGTAATCTGAAATTCTGTTTGCGTCTGAAAAATTTAAGACAATAAAAAAAGGGACAGAAAGAGCAAGAGTGCCTGCACTAAGTTGGTGCTGTTCTTTCTTGTTCTTTCTTGTTCTTTCTTGTTCTTTCTTGTTCTTTCTTGCTCTTTCTTGCTCTTTCTTGCTCTTTCTTGCTCTTTCTTGCTCTTTCTTGCTCTTTCTTGCTCTTTCTTGTTCTTTGCTTTTCCTGTTCCTTTTCCTGTTCCTTTCCTTTTCCATGGTTCTATGAGAACATTGCCCAAAAATCCCCTTGCACCAAAACTTGAGGGGGTGAGGATCTAACTCTTAACTCCTGAGCTCCCCAATCTTTGGATGCTTGGATTAAATAAATGAAAAGAAATTTCCCAGAGCAGCTGTGSCTGCCCCTGGATCCCTGGYAGTGTTGGYCAGGGCTTGGAGCACCCTGGGATGYTGGAAAATGTCCTTGCTCTTGGGACTGGATGAGTTTTTGGGTCTATTTCAACCCAAACCARTCCATGGTTCTATGAGAACATTGCCCCCACCAAAAATCCCCTTGCAGCCAAACTGGAGGGATGAAGATCTGAAARTCCTGAGCTCACCAATCTTTGGACATTTGGGATTAAACACATTAAAACAGATTTAATGTGTTTAATCTGTGGCTYTGGCTGCTCCTGGAGGTGRCCAYGGCCAGGTTGGACAGTTTGGAGCACCCTGGGATGYTGGAAGGTGTCCCTGCCATGGCAGGGGRMGAATGAGATGAATTTTAKGCTCCCTCCAACCCAAATKATTSAATATTTCTGTGKTTTCTCRCTAGYTKATAATTCCACTTGATTCCAACAGCTCAAGAGGAGCTGCAGGATGGGTGGTGGCTCCTGATTTATGGGGCAGATCAGCTCAAGCTGAAGCTGGGTCTGTTTGGGAAAGGAGCTAAAATGAAGGCTGGGYTTTCTGGATGCTCTCTCTGGGCTGAGCAGTGCCAGAGGGGAGGGCAGCAGCTCTAAAACCAGCTACAAACTGAAAACTAGGCAGCTTTATGCTTTAATTTGTATTCATTTGGCTTTGATAATAATAAATTAAATTAATTAAATTCCATTATTTTAAATTAATATTAATTATTAATTAAATAATAATTTTCTTATTAAATATTGATAAATTGATTTTTATCAATTTTTCTTTGGTGGGCCACTTCTCCCAGTTGGTTTTTTCCCTGGTTTTATCTGTATAGAGGATTCTTTAAGGCAAAKATCTTTATTTGCTGGATTTATTTTATTTATTTATGGATATTTAATAATTTATTTTATTTATTTGTTGGATGTGTTTGTTGGTTTTATGARACCTTGCATTAGGAGCATCATGGAGCAATTCTCAGGCCTGCTACAGAAGGGAAGCTGATCACCAATAGAAATCAGATTTACTGGTGTCACTAAAATAAATAAAATAAAATAAAATAATGAATAATAATGAAATAATGAACTCCTTTTGCTACTGGAGTAGCTCTTACTGTAGGATCTCTGGTAGAGTTCTCAGCATAAGGCTGGGAAATAATTAAATAATTAAARAATCAAATAATTAAATTAAATATTAAAATTATAATTAAATATTAAAATATTTTATAATAGAAAATTATAAGTAAATATTTAAAACACTTAAATATTTTAAATTTTTTTGTATTTTTTAATAAAGTAGCAGGATTTGAAGCAGTGTGTGATCTTTCTGGAGACCTTCCAGKTGGAGAGTTATTGTTGAGTATGTACAGGGATGGCAAAACCAAACTGTGCAAACCAAATAAAGAGTAAAATAAATAAACAATGTTCTAAAGAAATAAAAATATTCTAAATATGAAGCATMATCAAATCAGATCTATTACATTTTATTACATATTCAAATTTATTCCATTTTGCTTTCCGACAGATTTGAGGAGCCTCTGGCCAATTTGCTGAACAAGCAGCACCAGACAGTGAAGGAACAACTGGAGCAGCTGAGAATGAAAAAGTCCTCAATCAAAGCACCCCAAGAGGCTGAAAAATCCAAATCCCAAAATGAGAAACCCCTCCACAGCCTTGTTCTGGACAGTGCACAAAGGAAGAGGCTCCAGCAGCAAATGCAGCAGGTAATCAATGATTATATTCTCTAAAAATCCCATTTTTATCAACTTTATTACTGTCTAAGGATAWTATTCTTGATCTAGTTTGAATTCTTTTTTTTTTCCTCCTGCCACCACACAAAACTTGTGTAGAAATTCAGAAATGGGCAGTTCTGAGAGCTGAAATCTTTGTTGCTAAAGAAATAATTARGTATTTTTGTAGGGAAAAAATTATTTTCTGTGTTGGTCATGATAAGATTTTGGCACAAAAGCTGGGAAATTGCCCAAAGGCTTCAACAGCTGATGTCTTCAAAATTTCTGTAATAAACTTTTACAATTTCCCCTCAGTTTTCTATTGCTTTTAAGATTTTTTTGCAGGCAGAGATTTTTGCTGTGCTCAGGAGATATTTCTTGTGCCTTTGGATTTGTGCTTTCCAGTTCCTTGGATTTGTGATAAACTGAAAAAAAACCCCAATTTGTCTGATTTTATTCCTCAAGCATGTTCAGCTCCTGACTCAAATCCATCTCCTGGCAAGTTTCAACCCTGCTCTGAGTTCAGAGGCCAGCACCACCCAGATGTTTTTGGTAAGAAATGCCTAAAATCAGATTTCCATCAATTCAAACTATTTCTGGTCCCTGGGCAAACTCAGAAATATTAATTTATTTGTAATTAATTTACTTAGAAAGATGAATTCTTTTATTTGTTCCATTAAACTGAGAATTAAGGTTCTGGATAGGAACCTTAGTTTTCAGTTTAATGGGATAAATATTGGAATGGATAATGGGATAAATATTGGAATGGAGAGTGGGTTTATTGGGATAAATATTGGAATGGAGAATGGGTTTAATGGGATAAATATTGGAATGGAGAATGGGTTTAATGGGATAAATATTGGAATTCTGGAAAGGTTGGGAATTGGAAAAAAAAAAAAAAATAAAAGTCATGGAATTGCCAGAATGGTTTGGGTGGGGAGGGACTTTAAAGCTTTTACTCAGTTCCAGCTGAGTGGAACACCAGGGACACCTTCCACTGTCCCAGGGAAAAATGGAAGAAAAGATGGAAGGAGAAAATAATTTTACCTTTTGCTGATATAAACTTAGGGGGGAAAAATTGAAAATCTGCAAGTCCTGGCCGAGGATGGGGAATCCAGAATTTTCTGAGCACCTGTGCCAGCACCTCCCCACCCTCTATCCCTGGGTTTGTGATGCCCCAAATGAAGATTTATAATCAGATTATATAATAATAATAGTAATAATAATAATATTGATTATTTATATCAGATTTATGATCTGATCATTTATCATTTATAATTTATAATCTGATTTTTCTGCATGGTATCTCTTTGTTCCCTGCCTCTCTCTGATGTGTTTCTGTGGCTGCCTTTGCAGAGCGAGCTCGGGAGCTTTGCCTGCAGCTCCACCCTGCACCAGGTGCCCCAGGACCCCAAATTCCAGACCATGTTCCAGCCCTGCAACTTGCAGGGGGCCCTGCAGCTCATTGAGGACTTCCATGCCCAGGTCCCAGTGGACTGGAGCCCTAGGAAGGCTGTGAAGAATGGTAAGGGAGGGGATTATGCCCTTTTCTGACCCAGATTTGGGGCAATTGAGAGGTGTTTTATTCTATTTTCAGTCTCATGTGAAGGGTGAGATAATCCAGATGTCATAACTCAAAATCAGAATTACAATCAGAAGCTAATGATTTCTTAATTACAATATACTAAAAGTGTTTTTTGGACTCCACACCAATTTCCTGTAAATCCATTTCCCACAGGGACAGGGTAGGGAAAGCATGAGCCGGCTGTGAAGAAATATAAGTGAGGGGACAGGGTGGATTATGCCCTTTTCTGACCCAGATTTGGGCAATTGAAAGGTGTTTTAAACAACTTTTATTCTGTTTTCAGTCTCATGTGAAGGGTGAGACAATACAGATATCATAACTCACACCATCACAATCAGAAGTTAATTATTTCCTAATTACAATATACTAAAAGTGTTTCTTGGCTCAGAGTGGCCACTTGGTCTTTGCCTTGCTACAAAGCAAAAGAAAAGATGGAAAGGGAAAAGAATTTTACCTTTTGCTGATGTKAASTTAAAGGGGAAAACAAGAAAATCTGSAAAMTCTAAAAACAAGAAGAAATTKTTTTTGCAGTAAAAGGAGTAAAAGAAACAGATTTTTCAYGAAGTGAGCTGTGTGTGTGGATGAAAATATTCATACACACAAAACTGTCCTTCCCTGTTAATTCTTTTCACAGCAAATGAATTCTCATGTTTGCCAAAGCAAGTGGCCTGGATTTTGGCAACCAGGAAYGTTTTTATGTACCCAGAGCTGCTGCCAATTTGTTCCTTGAGAGCAAACCCTCCCCGAGACAAGATTGTCTTCACCAAGGCAGAGGACAAGTAAGTGCTCCAATTATTGTACAAAATGGGTGGAAATTGGTTTGTTAAGGAGGATTTCAATCCTTGGGGAGAGCTGAGAGGTTTCTTATCTCCTCCCCTCCTTCTTTCCCTGTCCAGCTTGTTGGCTTTAGGGCTGAAACATTTCGAAGGGACGGATTTTCCCAAGCCTTTGATCAGCAAATACCTCCTGCCCACCAAAACTGCCCATCAGCTGACAGTGAGGATCAAGAACCTCACCATGAACAGAGCCCCTGACAACATCATCAGGGTAAGGGGC
>NDFG01000304.1:117198-139574 GCA_002167245.1 Sporophila hypoxantha
CAAAAAAAAAAAAAAAAAAAAAAAAAAAATAAATAAAATAAAAAAAAAAAAAAAAAAAACAACTAAAACAAAAAAAAAAAAAAAAAAAGAAGAAAAAAGAAAAAAAAAAAAAAAAAAAAAAAAATAAAAAAAAAAAAAAAAAAAAAAAAAAAAATAAAAAAGAAAAAAAAAAAAAACAAAAAAAAAAAAAAAAAAAAAAAAAACAGAAAAACAAAAAAAAAAAAAAAAAAAAAAAAGAAGAAAAAAAAAATAAAAAAAAAAAGAAAAAAAAAAAACAAAAAAAAAAAAAAATAAGAAAAAAAAAACAAAAAAAAAAAAATATAATAAAAAAAAAAAAAAAAAATAAAAAAAAAAAAAAAAAAAAAAAAAAAAAAACCCAAAAAAATTAAAAAAACAAAAAAAAAAAAATAAAAGAAAAAAAAAAAAAAAAACAAAATAATAAAAAAAAAATGAGAAAATAAAAATAAAAAAAAAAAAAATAAAAAAAAAAAAAAATAAAAAAAAAAAAAAAAAAAAAAAAAAAAAAAAAAAAAAAATAAAACTATAAAAATCCTGGGTGAGGAGGGGAATCCATCCAAAAGTGAGCAAGGGAATCCATCCAGAGGTTGAGGGGGGTCCTGGGGATCCTGGAGCCCCCAAATTTTCTGGGTGAGAGGGGAATCCATCCAAAACTGAGGAGGGGAATCCATCAGAGGTGAGGGGGGCGTCCTGGGATCCTTGAGCCCCCCAAATCCTGGGTGGAGGAAGGGAGATCATCCAAAAGTTGAGCAAGGGAATCCCATCCAGAGGTGAGGGGTCCTGGGGGATCCTTCCTGCTGAGCCTCATGTCCCCCAAATTAATTGGGTGAGGAAGGGAATCCATCTAGAAGTGAGCAGGGGAATCCATTCCAGAGGTGAGGGGGGTCCTGGGGATCTTGGAGCCCCCCAAATCCTGGGGTGGTGAGGCAGAGAATTCCATCCAAGCTTGAGGGGAGTCCTGCTGAGCCTCCTGCTTTCATCACTCATGTCCCCCAGATTCCTGGGGTGAGGAGGGAAAATCCATCAAAGTGAGCAAGGAATCCACCAGAGGTGAGGGGGATCCTCTGAGCCTCCTTGTGATCTTTGGAGCCCCCCACATCCTGGGTGAGGAAAGGAATCCAACCAAAAGTTGAGCAGGAATCCATCCAGAGTGAGGGTGTTCCTGGGGCATCCTGTTGGAGCCCCCCAATTCTGGGTGAGGAGGGAATCCAGCCAAAACTGAGGAGGGAATCCATCCAAAAGTGAGCAAGGAATCCATCCAGAGGTGAGGGGGTCCTGGATCCTTGAGCCCCCAAATTCGGGGTGAAGGAGGGGAATCCATCCAGAGGTGAGGGGGTCCTGTGGCATCCTTGGAGCCCCCCAAATCCTGGGTGAGGAGGAAATCCATCCAAAACTGAGGAGGGAATCCATCGAGGTGAGGGGGTCCTGGGCATCTGGAGCCCCCCAAATCCTGGGTGAGGAGGGGAATCGCATTTCAAAAACTGAGGAGAGGGGAATCCTCCAGAGGTGAGGGGGTCCTGAGGATCCTGGGAGCCCCCCAAATCTGGGTGAGGAGGGGAATCCATCAAAGTGATCAAGGGGAATCCATTCCAGAGGTGCAGGGGGTCCTGGGGATCCTTGAGCCCCCAAATTCGGGGTGATTGAAGAGAATCCATCCAAAGCTGAGAGAGGCCTTGATGTGAGCCTGCGCTGCTCATCCCACTATTCCACCAGATCCTGGGGTGAGAGGGAAATACCATCCAAAAGTGCAGGAGGGGGAATCCATCCAGAGGTGAGGGGTCCCCTGTTGAGGACTCCTGGTGATACTTGTTGGCCTCCCAATCCTGGGGTGAGGAGGGAATCCATCCAAGGTGAAGGGGTTCCGGCTGAGACTCTGGTGATCTTGGAGGCCCCCAAATCCTGGGTGAGGAAGAGAATCCAACCAAAGTGAGCAAGGGAATCCATCCAGAGGTGAGGGGACTCCTGGGGGATCCTCCTGGTGATCTTGGAGCCCCCAATCCTGGGTGAGGAAGAGAATTCCACCCAAAGTGAGCAGCAATGGGATCCATCCAGGAGGTGAGGGGACTCCTGGTGGATCCTCCTGCTTGAGCTCGTTGTTCCCCAAATATTGGGGCAGTGGGAGGGGAAATCCATCTAGAAGTGAGCAATGGGAACCATCCAAAGCTATGGGGAGTCCTGCTGAGCCTTTGAGGCCCCCCAAATCCGGGGGGAGGAGGGAATCCATTCCAAAAGTGAGCAAGGGAATCCATCCAAAGGTGAGGGGAGTGCTGGTGCATCGCTCCTTGGTTGATCTTGGTGCCTCCCAAATTCTGGGTGAGGAAGGAATCCAACCCAAAAGTGAGGAAGGGAATCCATCCAGACATGAGGGGAGTCCTGCTTGAGCTTTGAGCCCCAAATTCTGGGTGAGAGGAAATCCATCCAAAGTGAGCAAGGGGATCCCATCCAGAGGGAGGGGGCGTCCTGGGCATCTGGAGCCCCCAAATTCTGGGCTGTGAGGCAGGGGTATCCATCCAAAAGTGAGCAAAGGGAATTCCACCGAGGTGAGGGGGGTCCTGGGCATCCTGGACCCCCCAAAATTTCTGGGTGAGGAGGGGAATCCATCAAAACTGAGCGAGGGAATCCATGCAAAGCTATGGGGAGTTCCTGCTTGAGCTGTGAGCCCCCCAAATCCTGGGGTGAGGAGCGGGAATCCATCCCAAAACTGAGGAGGGGAATCTAATCCAGAGGTGAGGGAGGTCCTGGGGATCCTGGAGTCCCCAATCCTGGGGTGAGAGGGGCAATCCAACAAAGTGAGCAAGGGGAATCCATCCAAGAGGTGAGGGGGGTCCTGGGGATCCTTGAGCCCCCCAAATTCTGGGGTGAGCAGAAGAATCCATCCAAAGTGAGGGGAGTTCCTGCTGGAGCCTCCTGCTCATCCTTTATGTCCCCAATTCCTGGGTGAGCGAGGGAAATCCATCAAAGTGAAGGGGTCGCTGCTGAGACTCCGGGATCTTGGAAGCCCCCCAAATCCTGGGTGAGGAAGAGAATCCAACCCCAAAAGTGAGCAAGGGAATCCATCAGAGGTGAGGGGACTCCTGGTTGATCCTCCTGCTGAGCCTCGTGTCCCCAAATATTGGGGTGAGGAAGTGGAATGATGACAACAACAATTGGTAGTAATACCTAATAATTATAATGATCATAATACAATTAATTAAATCAAGTTATAAAAATAAAGCAATATAATAAAAATGTATATATAACAATTTATATAATAATAACAAAAATAATAAAGTAATTAGAATAAAGTAACAATAACAATATTAATAGGTATTGATGACAATAATGAAACAATGCAAATAAAAGATAAAATAATAATAATAATAATAATAACAATAATATAAAATATAAATAATAATAAATAATAATATAACTAATATAATAATAATTAAAGTATATATAATAATATCCTAACACAAACATTAATCCAAAGGGAGAGGCCCTGGCAGGGGCCCAGAAATACCCTGAGGCACAAAGTTCTGAGGTGTGTTTGGGAAGGACAGACCAGTTGGGTGGGAGTTGGTCGCCACTCTGAGGTTGCTTGTGTCAGCTTGTGTCGGTAGAAAGCAAATTTTATAAAAACAAAGATTCTCAGGAGCTTCCTGCCAGCCTTGCTTCAGAGGGAGTCGCAGTCCCCCAGCCAGAAGGGAAAAGCCTGGGATGTCCAAGGAACCTGAGAAGAAAATCCTGGAGACAGAGCCGAGGCAGAGGAGGCCAGGGGCAGGACAAAACCTGGCTCGAGGAGGGAGGCATCTGTCTCCAGGTGTGTGCAGCTTCCTGTCTGCTACTGGACAGCTCTGCAATCCTCTCCACACAGATCAGAGAGGTTCAGCACTTCTCTTTTATTTATTTCTTTTTTATATATTCATATTATATTAAATAAAATATAATAAATAATTGACATGTTATGTTATATATATATATGACATAATACTAAACTATTATATATCAATAGTATAATATATTATATAATTATTACTTATTGATATTATCATTTAACATATTTAATATATAATTTAATATAGTTATTATATTTTTTATAATAATATTATATTAAAAATAATATTTTATCATGGTTTGTTAATATATAAATTATATTATATTATATTATATGTATATTATATTAATATTTATATTATATTATATTCTATATATTATATTATATTATATTAATTATTATTATATTATAATATTATACTTATATTATATTATATTTACAAATATACTTTTAAATACACATTTTTAATATATTTTTTAATATTATATATTTAAAATCGCATTTATTGAATATAATGGAGAACTCCAATCTTGTCTTTTCACTTTTTTTTTTCCTCTTGTTCCTCCATCTGGATGCTCTAAACCCTTCCCTTCAACAAAAACCTTTCTGCCTAGAGAATATTCTGCCCTTTGTCACAGATGATTACTCCATTTATATGATAATATTATAAATATATATAATATAAATGCTTTTGCAGGATAATGGCTCTATCATTATTTTCATTCTCTTAGTCTCTCACGGTGTCTACCGCTTCCTATCAACAAAAACCGTATAGAGACATCTGCCTTTTCAAATATCTCAATTATCATATATATTAAATAAGGTGTATATATAGATATATATTTAAATAGATCTATTAATATATATTAATATAATCACTTTTTTGAGTATAATGGAGAACTTCTAATCCATTGTCTCTTGCACTTTTTTCCTCCATGTTCCTCCAACTGCTGGGGGGAAAATGTTCTAAACCCTTTCCTGGCCTAGAGAAATTTTTTTCCCTTTTCTCAAATCATTTTTCCATTTAATGCTTCTCCTGGCCAGGATGCTGCTCAGTCCCGCAGTCCATTCTTGCCCCAAGTTTCCATTTTAGCATTTCAGAGGCCACCATCTCGCTAAGTCTGCCTTGTAAACATCTGCTGTGGTGCTTTTTTTCCTCCAGTTGGTGCCCAGGAGTTCAACTCCTGCTGCTCTTGGTCGACAACAGAACCAGGTGGGACAGCACAGAAAAAATCAGCATTTTTAATGTGAGTTAAATGTGTTAAATGTGTTTTCATGCCTGGGGTTTGTAGCTTTGCCAGGAGCAGCAGGTGGCTGTTTCATGGAGAGTTTTGCTCTGGGCAATGCACTTTTTAAAAAAAAATCTCCCATCCATTCGCCCAGCAGTTTGTTGTAGCAGGCCCACAGGGGTGAAGAAAAATGGCTGCAGATTTGTTTCTTGGAACCGTACAGGTGGTAAAAGGCAGGTGAGTCACCAAAGCTGCCCCCGAAACTGTTCTCATGTGCAGCCATTAGGCTCTGATAATAAAAATGTTCTTTAAAAGTCAGGGAATGAAGCTCCAGGGGTTTTCCTTACACCAGCCTTCTGTGACCTTGTTTGGGTTTGCTGCCAGGCAGGATCTCAGCTGGAAGGAAGGTGGCCTCCAGCAGACCTTGTGAAAAGAGCCTGCCCTGCTGATTGCCCAGCTCCAGAAGGTTCCAGTGCAGGTGGGAGCTGCCAAGGACAGGAGACTCTGCTGCCATAGGACCCAGATGGGCACAGCTGACAAAAAGCTGCTGCTGAAACTACCTCAAGAAACAAAGGCTGCCCTTGGGGACTGCAGCAGCCCTGTGGGCGGATGCAAGGGGCTGAGCAGGGAACCTGCTGCCTCTCTGCTGCAAGCCAGAGGGACCCCGGACCTCAATCCCCTGCATGTGGAAGAGCCCCTGCCAGCCTGAAGGGGCTTCATTAGAGCATGGGGGCTCTGCTCTTGCCCTCCTGAATTGGCAGAGAACTCGAGGGGAGCAGCTTTGGCCCTGGCAGGAGGAGCTGAGGCAAAGCAGAGCACCGGAGCGAGAGCTGCAGCCTGGAACACAGGACAGAGGCTTGCTTCTGGAGCTTGCTGCCTGAGCCAGGCCAGGTCCAATGCAAGCAGCAGCTTCCTGTGCATGCAGCAGCTGGGAGATGGAGCCCAGGCAGGAAAGCCCCCCAGGGCACAGGAGGCAGAGCAGCAGCAAAGCCAGCAGAGTGACAGAGGCCAACCGTGTGTGCCAAGAACAGGCAAAGTCAAGCTCCACGGGAGAAGGTGGTTGCTCCTGGACCAGGTTACTTCTGCTTGAAGCTCCTCTTTCTGTGCCCCCTGTTTTTGGCTCCGAGTGCTTGAGCTGGCAGTTTGCTGTTTCATATTTGTGTCCCTGGTTTTCTTGACCCTTCCCTTTGCTCCAGTCCATGTTTGGCCCCATGAGCTGCTCCTGGCAGGGCTTATTGGAGCATTCAAGACTGGGGGAAAAAAATTTAAAACTGTCTCAAAAGGTTTCTAATACTTTAGAAACCCACTTAAAACCTCCTTCAAAAACTTAAAGCCAGGCTAAAGGATTTGTGCTTGAGAGGGTCCTGGGGTTGGGAGGTTGGCAGGAGGAGCCTTGCTCAGGGATTGCTGAAACTGGGAACTGAACTGGGAATACCGTTTGAGCTGAATGGATTTACTGGGATTCGGCTGGTTGCTGAACTGGAATAGTTCAGCAATCAGGACCAGAGTACTTCTGCCTGAGCTCCTCTTTCTGTGCCCCCCTGTTTGGCTCCAGCTCTCAACTGGGTTCATTTCCTTTTCCATTTTGTGTCCCTGTTTTCTGACCCTTCCCTTTTGTCAGTCCATGTTTGGCCGCCATGAGCTGCTCCTGGCAGGGCTCTTATTGGAGCACTTCAGACTGGGGAAAAAAAACTTTAAAACTTCTCAAAAGGTTTTCTTCATAAAAACCTTATAACCTCTTCTAAAATCTCCTTCAAAAAAAATTAAAGCCAGGCTAAAGGAGTTCTGCACTTGGGAAGGGTCCTGGGGTTGGGGTTGGCAGGAGGAGCTTGCTCAGGATTGCTGAGGCTGGGATTGCTGGTTGCTGGGATTGCGAGCGTTGGGATTGGCTGAACTAGGAATAGTTTCAGCAACGGACCAATGATACTTCTGCTGAGCTCCCTTTCCTGTGCCCCTTGTGTTGGCTCCAGCTCTCACTGGGATTTGATTTTTCCTTTTGTGTTCTTTTTTTTTTGCTTTTTCCTGTTTTCGACCCTTCCCTTTTGCTCAGTCACCAGTTTGGCCCATGAGCTGCTCCTGCTGGCATGGGTGTTATTTGAGCATTCAGACTGGGGAAAAATATAAAAATTAAAAAACTTTTCAAAAGGTTTCTCAAAAACCTTTAAACCTCATCTTAAAATCTGCGTCTTCAAAAAAATAAAGCCAGGCTAAAGGAGCCTCTGCTTAGAGAAGGGTCCTGGGGTGGGGTGGCAGAGGAGCCTTGCTCAGGGGATTGCAGAGCTGGATCTGAGCTGGGATGCTTGAGTGGGAATTAAACTGGGATTGCGACTGGAAGGGCTGGGATTGCTGACTGGATTGCTAACTGGGATTGCTAGTGGACTACGGGATTGCTGAGCTGATAACGGATTCTGTGCTGGACAGCTGGGATTGCCAGAGCTTGGGATTGCTGAGCTGGATTGCTGAGCTGGGATTAGTGTCAATGGAATTAACTGGCGCGGTATTTGCTGAGCTCCTGGGAACTTTGGTCCCTTTGCTAGCTTCCACGCATTTCATTTGTGCGTTTATCCTTGCCACGTTTGAAGCTGTGGCAGGTTTATTGAACTTCAACTAGGGGAAGAAAATTAACATTCAAGGTTTCCAAACTCCCTTAAAATCCTCAAATAGAGGCTGAGGAACTTGTTGGAGAGCGGGGTGGGGTGGAGAGACTGTCTGGCTGAGCGATGCTGTGGAACAACTGGGATTCTGAAACTGGGATTATTATGCTAGGTCGGGAATTTGAGCTGAGCTGGATTGCTGAACGGGAATTAAACTGGGATTGCTGGAGCAGGGATTGGCTGAGCTGGGAATTAAACTGGAGGAGCTTGGTGATGGGTTAATGATCTGATCTGGGGATTGCTGAACTGGGAATTAAATGGGATTGATTGAAGCTGGGATTGCTGAGCAGGGATTTGCTAACTGGGAATTAAACTGGGCATTGCTGAGCAGGGATGCTACAGGGCGATTGCTGAACTGGGAATTAAACGGGATTGCTTAGCTGGGAATTAAACTGGGAGGAGGCTGGTGGGCTGCAGCTGGGAATTGCTGAACTGGGAATTAAACTGGGATTGAGAGCTGGGGAATTGAACTGGGATTGCTTGAAGCTGGATTGTTGAACTGGATTGCTGAGCAGGGATGCTGAACTGTGGAATGTAAACTGGGATTGCTGAGCAGGGATTTGCTTGAACTGGCGAATTAAACTGGGATTGCTGAGCAGATTGCTGAGCAGGGATTGCTGAGTGGGAATTAAACTGGATTGCTGAGCTGGGATTGTTGAACTGGGATTTGCTGAGCTGGAATTTAAACTGAGATTGCTGAGCTCGGAGTGCTGAGCTGGGGAATTAACTGGATTGCCAGAGCTTGGGAGCAGGGCTGGGGTTGTTGAGTCTCTTGCTGGGTTTGGGCTGCTCTCACAGGGGGTTTGTTCTGCAGGGAGGCTGACAGAGTCATCCTCACCACCTGCCAGGAGAAGGGAGCCCACCTGGACACCTTCCACGCCATCTCCCAGAAACTGGGCAACAAGACAGCCAGTGAGGTGAGGGCTGCTGTGGCAGAGGGGCTGGGAAGGTGGCASTGCTGTCCTACAAGTCTCCCAAACTTCAATTTGATGAAAAAATCATCTCAGTTGGGAATAAAAGAAATCAAACCCAAACCAAACTCTGTTCTGTTTTWAAAAAATCCTGTGTGCCCTGATCCTTCTGGCAGGGTTACCATTGATATTTGAGCTGCACATTTGGCACTGGAGTTGTTTCAGTGGCTGCTACTCAGCCTCCTCCTTCTGTACAAATCTGCTTTTGTCTCTGAATCCCCCCAAACTGCCAGATTTGACCTGGAGAATGAAACTGTTCTTCCAGAGAAAACAAAACCCAGTGCTCTTCCATTTCTCCTCCTTTATGCCTCAATCTTGTAAGAAATGCCACTGTGGTGTTGAATTTTTTTGGTGTTACAGAACACCCTGAGCTTGTCTTGTAAGAAATGCCACTGTGGTGTTGAATTTTTTTGGTGTTACAGAACACCCTGAGCTTGGCAATATGAAATTCCAGTTCCATGGCAGCTCTCAGGCCACCCTGGATTTCCTTTGTTCTGCAGGTGTCCCACAGGTTCAGGGAGCTGATGAGGCTGTTCCACACGTCCTGTGATGGCAGCTCTGAGGATGAGGAGGATGCCACCAGCACCAGCAACACAGACCAGCTGTCAGACAAAGATCTTCTGCTTTCTGAGGAAGAACCTGATGACTGAGGTGATAAAACTACTGACTGCACCAGGAAAGGGTTTTTATTTTTTTGCCAGTTTGCTGCTAGACAGGTGCTGTGGAAAAATGTTTGCACAGGTACTTGAGACAGCACCTTAATTTTTTTTTTTTTTGTTCAATTTCCAGCCTGTACCAAACCAAAGGCAGGAAGTAAAAGGAGAAAATTCTTTAGAACTCCCCTGGGGAGTTTCAGCAGTGGAATAACAGAACTTGMGGACACTGACCTGGCCTTGGGGCCCAGCAGCCTCTGKCCAGGACCTGTAAATATTGTACRCTGAAATGTCACTTTTCATGTGGAACAAACAGATGACTTTTTCTAAGTTCTCCCCTTGTGCTGATTGTATGTGAGATAGTTACAGTCTGAATTTTCTATTTATTGTGTGGMTTTATTTGAACAGGCAGAGCAAATCCAATTTGCACAGCTGAAAAAAAAACCCCAACCAAAATATATATAAAAGAAAAAGCAGCTTTCCTCTGTGAGTAGCTGGAAAATTTCACCCAGAAGATTTTTTTTTGGTAATAAAATGAGAAGAAGGAACAGCTGGGCCATCTCCAAAACCATTCCTTTTATTCTGGGAGCCATCAAAGCCACTCYCACTGTGGATTAGTCTGAATCTGCTTCATCCTCAGATCCATCAGCTCCAAATCCTGTCTCATAGCACTGGGCCAGGGTTCTGAGCTCCTCCAGGGCCTCCTGGACGTCGTCCTGCTCCAGCCCAGGCGTGCAGGAGCTGCTGCAGCGCCGCGGCCGCAGCTCCCGGCACAGCCCCCAGAGCAGCCGCCGCAGGCCAGGGCAGCTCTGCAGGGCTGCCAGCACGGGGCTGCTCTCCACAGCTGCAGGGAGACAGGCACAGCAAGGGTTAAACACCACCAGGGCCTCAGCCCTCGCACAAGCACTGGGCTTGAGCTCAGCTGCTCGCAGCTCTGCGCGCCGCGTCGGTTCGTTATTGAGAAATTTGGGGGTTTTTGTTAATAATTTTGGGTTGTCGTTGATAATTTTTACCTCTGTTAGGCCCTGATCTCTCTGTTGCAGAGTTTAAATCTGCTGAGGAAAAGCCCTGGGCTTTGTCCAGGAGGATGACAGGCACAGCAAGGGTTAAACAGCCACCAAAACCTCAGCCCTTGGCTGCTTCACAAGCACTGGGCTTGAGCTCAGCTGCTCACAACTCTGCACACTGGGTTGGTTTGTTATTAATAACCCTGGTTATTGATAATTTTGGTTATTGATAATTTCAGTTATTGATAATTTCGGGTTGTTGTTAATAATTTTGGGTTGTCATTGATAATTTTTACCTCTGTTAGGTCCTGATCTCTCTGTTGCAGTTTCAGGGGTGTTTGTTACCTGCTGAGGAAAAGCCCTGGGCTCTGTCCAGGAGGATGACAGGCACAGCAAGGGTTAAACACCTCAGCCCTTGGCTGCTTCACAACCACTTGGCGTGAGCTCAGCTGCTCACAACTCTGCACACTGGGTTGGTTTGTTATTAATAACCCTGGTTATTGATAATTTTGGTTATTAATAATTTCGGTTATTAATAATTTCAGTTATGAATAATTTTGGGTTGTTGTTAATAATTTTGGGTTGATAATTTTTACCTCTGCTAGGCCCTGATCACTCTGTTGCAGAGTTTAAGGGGTTGTTTGTTACCTGCTAAGGAAAAACCCTGGGCTCTGTCCAGGAGGATGACAGGCACAGCAAGGGTTAAACACCACCAGGGCCTCAGCCCTCGCACAAGCACTGGGCTTGAGCTCAGCTGCTCGCAGCTCTGCACGCCGGGTCGGTTCGTTATTGAGAAATTTGGGTTTTTGTTAATAATTTTGGGTTGTCATTGATAATTTTTACCTCTGTTAGGTCCTGATCTCTCTGTTGCAGAGCTTAAATCTGCTGAGGAAAAGCCCTGGGCTTTGTCCAGGAGGATGACAGGCACAGCAAGGGTTAAACACCACCAGGACCTCAGCCCTGGCACAAGCACTGGGCTTGAGCTCAGCTGCTCGCTGCGTCGGTTCGTTATTGAGAAATTTGGGGTTTTTGTTAATAATTTTGGGTTGTCATTGATAATTTTGGGTTGTCATTGATAATTTTTACCTCTGTTAGGTCCTGATCTCTCTGTTGCAGAGTTTAAGGGGTGTTTGTTACCTGCTGAGGAAAAGCCCTGGGCTTTGTCCAAGAGGATGACAGGCACAGCAAGGGTTAATCACCTCAGCCCTTGCTCTGTGCTGCTTCACAAGTATTTGGCTTGAGCTCAGCTGCTCACAACTCTGCACACTGGGTTGGTTTGTTATTAATAACCCTGGTTATTGACAATTTTGGTTATTGATAATTTCAGTTATTGATAATTTTGGGTTGTTGTTAATAATTTTGGATTGTCATTGATAATTTTTACCTCTGCTAGGCCCTGATCTCTCTGTTGCAGAGTTTCAGGGGTGTTTGTTACCTGCTGAGGAAAAACCCTGGGCTCTGTCCAGGAGGATGACAGGCACAGCAAGGGTTAAACAACTCAGCCCTTGGCTGCTTCACAAGCACTGGGCTTGAGCTCAGCTGCTCGAAACTGTGCACACTGGGTTGGTTTGTTATTAATAACCCTGGTTATTGATAATTTTCGTTATTCATAATTTTGGTTATTGATAATTTTGGTTATTGATAATCCTGGTTATTAATAATTTCAGTTATTGATAATTTTGGTTATTAATAATTTCGGTTATTGATAATTTTGGGTTGTTGTTAATAATTTTGGGTTGATAATTTTTACCTCTGCTAGGCCCTGATCTTTCTGTTGCAGAGTTTAAGGGGTTGTTTGTTATCTGCTGAGGAAAAGCCCTGGGCTCTGTCCAGGAGGATGACAGGCACAGCAAGGCTTAAACAGCCACCAAAACCTCAGCCCTTGCTCTGTGCTGCTTCACAAGTATTTGGCTTGAGCTCAGCTGCTCACAGCTCTGCATACTGGGTTGGTTTGTTATTAATAACCCTGGTTATTGATAATTTTGGTTATTAATAACTTCAGTTATTGATAATTTTGGGTTGTTGTTAATAATTTTGGGTTGTCATTGATAATTTTTACCTCTGCTAGGCCCTGATCTCTCTGTTGCAGAGTTTCAGGGGTGTTTGTTACCTGCTGAGGAGAAGCCCTGGGCTCTGTCCAGGAGGAAGCCTCGTCTGGTCAGGAGAGGAGAGAAGAACTGGGGGAAGGGAGCTTGGGTGTGACAGGGCTGCTGGAGCACGTGGGAWGTGCTGTGAGGAGATGAACAAAGTTACCCAGAGCTCCCTCAAGTGTTCCCTGCTCTAAACCAGCATCCCCAAAGCTCCAAACCTGCACCCACCTGAGGGCTCCAGGGAACTGGCTGTGCAGGTAGTGCTGGAGCACCTGCTCAGGGCTCCCACAGCTGTGCAGGGGGGACCTGGGCTGGCCTGGGCACCTGCTGCAAAGGAAATCCAGCGTTTTCCAGCTGCTTTTTAGCTGTTTTGCTRTAAAATCAGTAGCACTCAGTCCCTAGACTGCTCCTCAGTGGATGTTTCCAGTGAGGAATCCTGCAGGTGCTGATTTACCTGGTGGCTTTCTCCTGGCAAATTCCTCGCAGCACAACAGACTGAGCAAAGCAGGAGCTGACCTTCTCCTCCTTCCACGAGGACAGAAGCTTCCAGGGCACATCCTGGTGGGCACTTAAAACATCAGGGAGCGAGGAGCCAGACAAGGCAGGCAAGGGAAGAGCTGCCCAGGCAGCCACAACCTGGATTTGGGTGACAGAGCAGAGTCTGCAACACGCTCCTGGCACAGCTGGGGGTGTGCAGAGCAGCTGCAGCACAGCTGGAAGGTCTCCTCATCCTCACCTTCCTCCCAGAGAAGGTGAGGGAGTCAGCCAAGTGCAGCATGGAGCCCTGGGAGGAGCAGAGCCTGTAGGGAGCCGTGAGGGTGTCGAGTGCTGCTGCCAGAATTGCACTGCTGTGGTAGTTCAGGGATGCCTGGGGAGGAGACAAGTGCAGGAATTGCAGGACAGCTCACAGTTTGTGTATTTAACTTAAACCAGATTGTAAATTGTGCCTTTAAAAGAGGTGGGTTACAGTTATTTCAGGGTTGGGATAAGCAGCCAGTGTGTAACTGTAGCTCCAGCCCAGCTGTTGGCTAACAAATGTTTTGGTGCCAGTTTTCTTATCTTTTTTGGCTCCTTAGGGCTGCAGTGAGGCTGGAGTTACTCCAAGCAGGGAGAATAATGTAGAAAAGCCTTTTCTTSAGTGCCAGCACTGCAGGCAGCACCCACCAGAAAGCACAGTGGCCAAGGAAATGTGTTAAAAAGCAGGAAGAAAACTACAGAAATGAAAAGTTGGCAGTTAAAAGTCCCAGGAAAAGGTCTCTGCTGAGCAGAACAGCACCATGAAAAACCACCAACCCACAGAGCTGCAGGAAACACAGAGAGAGGGGTAAAGCTGCAGGAGCTCAAAGCCAACCATGGTGGGTGATCCCAGTGCAGGACTTACATTGTATTTTATGTATGGAAACGTCACAGGAGGTTCTGGCTTGATTCCCAAAGTGCCACTGAGTGACAGGGGGCAGAAGAGAGAGCTGTGCCGGCACAGGTGGGCAATGCCCAGGGCTGTGTTCATCAGTCTGTAAAAACTCTTCTGAGGGTCCTGGGGGGTAAAAATCCAACCATTGGAACCAACAAGAACCTGTCAAAGCCAGGCTGGGCAGCTGCTCTTGGCTCTCTCATTGTTTACTCACTGCCACAGCACTCAGGACTGGAGTCAGGCCCCAGGTCAGGATCCCCTTCCGTGAATACTCATCGTGGAGCAGCTCTGTCACCTTGGCACCAACTCCAGAGAATCCATTGTGGAGGTCACAAAGGACCTGAAACCCCTGTGGGAAACAACGGCAGCGTTTCAGATTCTCCTTGAGCAGAAAGTTTCTTGGAAGCAAAGGGAGCTTGGATAAGGTGAGGACCTGAAGATAATCACACTCCTCAACAAAGAAGTGCAGCCGATCTTCCAACTCCTCCACACAGGCAGGGTCCTGCAGGAGACTTTCACCTTGCCCAAAGGCTTCCAGACAACCACAATCCCTAAGGGGGAAAAGGGGTAAAGAGGGGTTATTTTATCTCTTTTATTCATCCTTGAAGGCAAAACTCAGCCCTGGTTTGGGTTCTGGACCAAAGCCCTGGCCATACCCATCGTGCAGGTACTGCCGGATCACGTAGAGGCTCTTGGGGTGCAGGTTCACGTTGAGATAATCAGACCAGAGCCTCACTGAGGGAGCAGCCTGGGAGCCTGCAGGAGAGGAACCTGCAGGGAGACAGAGGGGAGAGCAAAGGTCCTTGCAGCTCTGAGCATCCCCTTTGAGCTCTGAGCACCCCCTTTCTGCTCTGAGCACCCCCTTTCTGCTCTGACCATCCTCTTTGAGCCCTGAGCCTCCCCTTTTAGCTGTGAGCACCCTCATGAATGTAAAATCAGTTTTCCAACATGTTCTGAGCATCCTCTTTCAGCTTTGAACYTCCCCTTTGAGCTCTGAGCAGCCCTGTGAATGCAAAGTAAATTTTTTAACTTGTCCAGTGGTTTAGCCCATCTGCTGCTGACCCATCTCTCTATAAGCCAAGCACTGTTATCCCATAATTTTCCTTCTCCCTGTTCCCTAACATGCTGTCCCACAGCAGGAACCAGGGAATTCCGATTCTGCCTTTCTGGAACTGATGCCAGAGAAGGAACCCAGCCCGCACAAACCTGGRCCCGCAGCACCGGGATTCCCCTTGGCGTCCCCGGCAGCGTCTCCCTGCGGGAACAATCCCGGGCCGGTGGTTACCGGGCGCTTCGCCTCGGAGCCGGGCCGGGAGCGGTGCGGGACCCGCGGCCGCGCTCACCCTGCGGCTCCCGGTGTCCCGCGACGCGCAGCCCTGCTCCCGGTAATCGGCGACAGCCCCGTCCCTGCGACACAAAGCGGCGGCAGCTGCGGGACCCCGGCCCGGCCCGGTCCGCACTCACGAGGTCACCGGCGGCCCCGTCCCGCACTATCCCGCATTCACCAGCTCACCGGCGGTTCTGTGCCCGCCCCGTCCCGCACTCACCGGTGGCCCCGTCCCGTCCCGGTCCCGTCCCGCACTCCCCAGCTCACCGGCGGCTCCGTCCCATCCGCACGGTCCCGTTCCTCCCGTCCCATCCCGCACTCACCGGCGGCTCCGTCCCATCCCGCACTGTCCCGTTCCTCCCGTCCCATCCCGCACTCACCGGCGGCTCCATCCCATCCCATCCCGTCCCGTTTCCTCCCGTCCCGTCCCGCACTCCCCAGTTCACCGGTGGCCCCGTCCCATCCCGCACCATCCCGCACTCACCGGCGGCTCCGTCCCATCCCATCCCGTCCCGTCCCGTTCCCTCCCGTCCCGTCCCGCACTCCCCAGCTCACCGGTGGCCCCGTCTCATCCCGCACTATCCCGCACTCCCCAGCTCACCGGCGGCCCCGTCCCGTTCCCTCCCGTCCCGTCCCGCACTCCCCAGCTCACCGGCGGCCCGGTCCTGTCCCGCACTCACCAGCTCACCGGCGGCTCCGTGCCCGCCCCGTCCGCTCTGAGCGCGCCCACGCCGCCTGCAAYCAGAGCCCGGTCACGGCGGTGCCGCCCGGTGCCCCATCCCTCCCGGTGCCCGCATCCATCCCGCGCTACCTTTCAGCTCCAGCGCCACCAGCCGCGGCTCGGGGCTCTCGGTGCCGCCCGGGCCCCGCCCGAAGCGGAGCAGCGCGGCCGCGCGGAGCTCGGCGGGCTCGGCGGGGCTGCGCAGCGCGGCGGCCTGCGGGGAACGGCGGGGAGCAGAGAAGCGATCGGAGCGAGCCCCGGGCCCGGCCCCACCCCCGGCCCGTCCCGCAGCTCCCCCCGCACCTGCAGCCCCCACCAGTGCGCGCCCACGCAGCCCGAGTAGTGCCCGAGCTGCAGCGTGACCGCCTCCCCCGGCATCGCCCCGCAGGAACGGAACCGGGAGCGCGTCACGGGGCCCGCCCCGGACGGGCGGGGACGCCAGCGGGGGCGGGAACGCGCACCGGACACGGACACGGACACGGACACGGCCAGCGGGGGAACGGAGCCTTTATTGCGCTATAGGGGTCCCGCCAGCCGGTCCAGCTGCCGCGGGTTGGAGCCGCTGAGGAATTGCAGCTCCGCTTTGCCGTCCTCCGTGTGCGCTGCGAGAGAGAAAAACAGAGAAAAACAGAGCTGGAGGGGGCTGGGGGAGGGATGGAGGGAGGGAACAGCTCCGGTTTTCCCCCCTCTCCCAGCACTGACCTTTCTCGTGCTGCAGCCACCTCCGCTCCAGGTAGTAGCCGTAGCAGCTCTCGAACTCCCTCGGGCTGTAGTTGGGGACAGGGATGGGCACAAAGGGGTCCAAGGCATCGAAACCCTCCTGGGAAGGGAGGTCAGGCACGGTCAGTGGMGGAGGCTGGGTGGGCACACGGCCCAGAGCTCGGTCATGGAGTTATGGAGGAMCCAGAGTTGGAAGGGACCCACAAGGATCACCCAGTCCAGCTCCTGGCCCTGGGGACACCCCAGCGATCCCATCCTGGGCCTGGGAGTGGTGTCCGAGTGCTCCTGGAGCTCTGGCAGAGCTSAGGCTCCTTGGGGCTGTGCCCYTTCCCTGTTAGTGCCCAGCACCCTCTGGYAGYAAAGCCTTTTCCTGCTATCCAGCCCAACCCTCCCCTGACACAGCTCCAGGCATTCCCTTGSGTCCTGTCCTGGTCACAGAAATCAGAGCTGCCCCTCCCGAGGAGCTGCAGGTCCCTGAGATCTCCCTTCAGGCTCCTCTTTTCCAGCTGGACAGAAATGCCCTCAGATGCTCCTCATCCTRCAGACCCTCCTTGGGACACCCTCCAGCATCTTCAGACCTTTCACGGATTGTGATGCCCAAACTGCCCCAGGGCAGGGCAGGGACAGTCCCTGCCTGTCCCCGTGCCTGGCACACCCCAGGGCATTTTTGGCTCCCCTGGCACTCAGGGCACTGCTGACCCAAAGGTSTGTGTGATCCACAGAGACTCTGAGCAGCGTCCCCTTGAACAGAACCAGTCACCAACCTTTTTTTTTTGTTTCRCAATGRYAAGAGGGGAAAAAAKCRCAAAAGAYGCCTTGACTGACCTTTCCCAGCAGCTCCTGGGGAGTGTAGGCTGAGCTGGGCTTGAAGAGCGAGCCAGTCTGGCTCAGGGTGGTCACAATGGCACCTCCACTCTGGAAAGCAGATCAGAAATAAAAATCCTGTCAGCTGCAAACTCAGTGCTGGTTTAGGATCAACCCCTGAGGCATCTTTTTATTGCAGGATGGAGCTGCTGGAGCAAGTSCAGAGGAGGGTTCCATGATGGAGCCCCTCTGGAGCCAGGCTGGGAGAGCTGGGGGTGCTCACCTGGAGAAGGAAAAGCTCCAGGGAGAGCTCAGAGCCCCCTTGCAGATCTTGAAGGGGTTTCAGGAGAGCTGGAGAGGAACTGGAGACAAGGGATGGAGGGACAGGACATGGGGAGATGGTTTCATAGTAACAGGACAGGGTTAGATGGGATATTGGGAAGGAATTCCTGGCTGGGAGGGTGGGCAGGCCCTAGCACAGGGTGCCCAGAGCAGCTGTAGCTGCCCCTGGATCCCTGGCAGTGCCCAAGGCCAGGCTGGATGGGGCAGGGAGCACCCTGGGACAGTGGAAGGTGTCCCTGCCCATGGCAGGGGGTGGCACTGAGTGGGCTTTAAGATCCCATTCTGGGATCTGGATTCTTCAAAAATTCTACAAGATTAACTTTTTATAATGCTCCAGACCACACTAATCCTGGCTGCTCCATGTGAGCACAGAGAAAATAAATATACAGCTCACGTTCCCAGGGCTGGCATGAAAACTTTTCTTACCTATTATGGGTTTTCTATGCCAACAAGTGAAATAGTTTAAAATGGACTTTCCTATACACCTTTAAATCTGTAGCCTACTCGTTCTAGCTCTGGGGATTGAAAAAGCAGCAGSAGGAGTTGACCTCCTACAGCAAAATGTTCAGAAACCAGAAGTTCTCACTAGCTCAAAGAACTCATAACCCAAAGAGCTGTCAGGGTCCTCCAGCAGAGCTTGCCAGGGGAATCAGGAAATGCTGCTGCAGATTCCAGCTGTCCTCATTCTCCTCAGGGGGTGTCACAATCACTGCTGAGACACTGCTGCTCTCCCTCAGCACTGCTGGACTCGTAGCTTTGGGCTTGTGGCAGATTTGATTGCAGGGATTTCACTGCTGGGAGAGGCAGAGCCTGGAACTCACCCAATCGTTCCTCAGCATCTTCCGCAGGTTGTGCACGAGCGTCAGCTCCTCTGGAGAAACCTGGTGGAGATGGTCTGCATCACTATTTCATTGCCAGCAGCTTCTGTCAGACACAAATTCCCCTCCCCTCCTTCCAACTAGCCTGGCAGGATCATTTCTATCCTTCAGGCACGATTTTTTRCTTTGGTTTCCCTTGGCCCTGCAGCATCGAGCCTGAGTCATGCCGCACTGAGCAACAGCCAGGCCCTGCCTCTCCAACAACACCCACCTGCACTTCTGCCTCAGGGAGAGACAGGAAAAACTCTGGAAAAATTGTCTGAAGCACAATATGAACCTTTCAGGCCCCTCCAAAGCCTGAACATTTTCAGGGATTGCCACAGAACTAAATTAAACAGCCTCCCTGCTCCCCCCTGCAGCAGGAATCCCCCAGGGCAGAGCTCTGGGGGAATGATTTTAGCTTTTATAATTTTAAAATATTATATATATATAGTAAAATATTATCATATACTAATTATAATTTTAAAATATTATATCTACATCAATAAATTTATATTTTATAAATTTTATATATCTGTAATCCTGCAATTCTTTGGTGTATAACTCTAAACTCCATATACAATGCTAGCTACAGCTTTCCCATTTTGGGCAGACACAACAATTCCTCTCCAGGCCTGGCAATCAAGGACACCTCACTGTCTCAGGCCTTGAAAAATGTAAACAAAAGTGAGCTGGAGGGAGCAAACTTGGGTAAATTATTTCATTACCTCAACCTGTAATTGAAAGATTAACCTCCAATATGGAAATGGACCAAACTTATAAAAGTGTGAAAACCTGTGATGTGTTGTCCATTTTGTGTGCAGCCCCTGGGGCTTTGTCTGCCCAAAATGTACCTGAAGGCCCCTCAATAAATAGAACTGCTTTTATTCACTTATTTTTTCTGGCCTCTGCTTTTTGGTAGCCCAAAAAGGCACCTGTGGAAGAAGTTTTATAGTGACTTGTGAGTCAGAGAAAAGTTTGAGAAGAGGATCCACATTTACCCCTGAAAGAATTTTCTGCCAAGGTTGTTGACACAGAAACAAAAGAAGAAAGAAGGAGAAATAAGAGAACCTGAAAAATTTTCTACCAAGGTTGTTGACACAGAAACCAAGAAAGAAAGAAGGAGAAATAAGAGAAACTATGAGCACTTTGTCTTTCCTGACCAACGAGTAAAGCGGCAATTCTGAGTTTTGTAAGAATGTATAGAAAGCATGCATGCTGGAATAAACCATATTTGAAGCCTTCTGGAAGTGGAGAGTGTTGCTTGGCATTGTGAGCATCTCAAGCCCACCAGCCCCATCCTCACAGGGCTCTTGCTCCTTGCTCAGCGTGGTCCTGCCCCAGAGCGCGTTGACGCCGTCACGGCCACCAGGAGCCGGAAGGAGCCGCGGTGGCTCTGCAGCTTCAGCTCCCTCAGCAGCACCCCCGGCATCGCTGGCACTCCTGACCCGAGCCAGGCCCTGCAGGGAGCACAGGGCACACAGCTCAGCCTGCTTCTGGCTTAGGCTGGTTCCTTTGCCATCTGTTACAGGTGGGGCAGTTATCTGCTGTTGGTTGTTAAAATTAACACTGTTAAAACCAGGTGGGGCAGTTATCTGCTGTTCATTGTTAAAATTAACACTGTTAAAACCAGGTGGGGCAGTTATCTTCTGTAAATTGTTAAAATTAACACTGTGGGGCAGTTAGCTGCTGTTAATTAAAATTAACATTGTTTAACACTGTTAAAACCAGGCGGCGCAATTATCTGCTGTTCATTGTTAAAATTAACACTGTTAAAACCAGGTGGGCAGTTATCTTCTGTAAATTGTTAAAATTAACACTTAAAACCAGGTGGGCAGATTATCTTCTGTAAATTGTTAAAATTAACACTGTGGGGCAGTTAGCTGCTGTTAATTAAAATTAACATTGTTTAACACTGTTAAAACCAGGCAGGGCAGTTATCTGCTGTTCATTGTTAAAATTAACACTGTTAAAACAGGTGGGGCAGTTATCTTCTGTAAATTGTTAAAATTAACAGTGTTTAATACTGTTAAAACCAGGTGGGGCAGTTATCTGCTGTTCATTGGGCAGTTTTCTTTATCTCTTCCACAAAACAATCCTCCTTCTGGGAAATATCTTTGTTAATGAGTCATTAATTATTAATTATCTTCTGTTCATGGGTCATTGAGTGTCCTGCATGGCTGATCAAGTTCCATCATCCCATGGGAGAATGCTCTGCCCAGGGAGGAGCCAAGCATTCCTACCTGGATACAATCTGAGGTTTGGACACCCAGCAGCCTTTGCCCACTGCATTGCCAGAGGAGCAGCTTTCTGCTGCCTGCATTGCCAGAGGACCCAGGCCCATCTCCAGCAGCCCTGGAGCTGCAGAGGAAAACTCCCCCCTTGTGCAGGATCCCTGCTGCAGCAGCAGCACAGCTGGCACTGCAGGAGGGCTGAGCCCCCATGGGATGGGCTGTGCACCCCCTGACACACAGGGGGCAGGGCCTGCTCTCACTTTGGCAGTGGGTTTTTTGTTGGTTTTTTTTTTTTTTTTTTTTTTTTTTTTGTTTGTTTCTATGTTTTGGTTTTTGTGTGTTTCTTGGGTTTTTTTTTGTTTGTCTATTACATTTGTATTTTTATTTTTCCTAGTACAGAACTGTTATTCCTCTTCCCATATCTTTGCCCGACAGCCCTTAATTTCAAAATGATAATAATTCAGAGGGAGAGGATTTATTTTTCATTTCAGGGGAGGCTCCTGCCTTCCTGAGCAGACACACCTGTCTTGTCAAAATCAGAAAAATTTCTTGCTGAGGGTGACTTTTTGGCAGCCCTTCCAGGGGAAGACACATTTGACAGTCAACAACCTCTTCCAAGAGCAGTTTGAGCATCAAAACATGGGATTTCAAATTCTAACTTTGTCATCTATCCAAATTCTCTGTACAATTTTCTTTCCAGATCCACCACATCATCTTTTGTGGACAGGGAGACACTTTCTATTTCCCAGGACTCACATCTCTAAGATCTTTAGGAGCAATCTGTCCCACCGACACAGCATCCTCTGGTACAAGGTGAGACCACACCTGCAGCAATGTTTGTTCCTTACCTGCTCCACCACATTCCCTCAAAGGTCTGCCCTCCTCTGTGCTTTCTCTTTTCCCCAAATGTATTTTTTTTTTGTGTTTTTATATTGCGGGAAGGAAACAATGATGAGATTGAGGATGATAGGAGGCAAAGCAAGGCTGGATTGCAGAATCTGGGAGAAGCATCCACCAGCACCAGCCATCCCCTGAGGGGATCTAAAGAGCTTTTCCTACAGCAGCACAGGGCAGGGGGTGGGGTTTGCAGCCACAAACCTTCTAGGAACGTTCATTGGAGTTTTGAAGTTCTTGAGCAGACAGAGGCCTGCAGAGGCTGATCCAGCCTGTCTTTGCTGTAGGAAGACTGAAAAAGCTCCTTGCAGTTCTTCACCCAGAGATGAGCTGTCAGAAAAAAAAAAAAAACCCTGTTGTTTTGAATTTTATTTTGTTTTTTTTTAGTCAAAATAATGTATGAGGTGGGGATGGTAAGGGTGTTTGTGTTGTTGTCTTTATTCTGCAACTCTTGGTAAGGAAATCACAGAATCATGGAATGGTTTGGGTTGAAGGGACCTTAAAGATCAACCAACCTGCCATGGGCAGGGACACCTTCCAGTAACTCAGGGTGCTCCAAACCCCATCCAGCCTGGCCTTGGACATTGCCAGGGATCCAGGGGCAGCCACAGCTTCTCTGGCTTCCCACCC
>NDFG01000304.1:155686-166635 GCA_002167245.1 Sporophila hypoxantha
GCAGGGCACAGCCACGCTCCAGCTGAGGGGACAGCAAGGGGAGAAACAGATTAACGTGAATGTTAGATGTGTTAGAAAGTTATGCTGTATTCATTTTTTTAAGTAGTGTGTTAAATATAGTCTTAGGTTATAACATAATGTCAAAATAGAAACTATGCTATAATGTTAAACATTACTAATTTTTATGGTTACATGTATTATGTTTACATAATACATAAACATGTATTATTTTAAACATGTATTAATTTTCTTAAGTAATGTGTTAAAAATAGTTTTAGTTTATAACAATGTTAAAAGAGAAACTATGCTATAATGTTAAACATTAATTTTTACGTTCACATGTATTATGTTTACATAATACATAAACATGTATTAATTTTCTTAAGTAGTGTGTTAAATATAGTTTTAGGTTATAACAATGTTAAAATAGAAACGATGCTGTAATGTTAACATTGTGTTTTAACATAAAATAGAAACTATGCTACTCATGTAAGATACTTTTTTTTAAAGAGAGGAATGAGGTACTCCCACTGAAATAGCAGCCACAGGACACCTAAATCTTTCAGAGAAAATGAATTTATTGCTCCATTATCAGAAGAAAATAACTRCTTCCTGCCTCAGGGTCAGGATTCAGAGGAAGAAGTTGACAGTGACCAGACAGAATCCTGTATTTGAATGGAATTTATGTATCATGTATGAAGTGTATGAATATGCAACAGGRTGTTGCTTTTAAGGGTTAATCCTCTTTTAATGTGGGTTCTTTTTCAAACTTATTTTGCCCAAAAAAGGTACCCAGACTGTCTGTAACTCTTTGTTTTTATTGTCTCATATTGTCCTAAATCCCAATTGTCCAAATTTTTATTACTCTAATTTCATTACTATTTTTATAACCGTTTTATTACTATTAGACTTTTAAAATTTTTAAAAACAAAGTGATTGGCGTTTTTCACAAAGGCAAAGAGACACCAAAGCTTCAGCAGCCAGGATTGCTTGGTGAACACTCACGCCCAGGGAGTTTGTTCTGATGCCTCTGTGATCCAACGGGGCCACGTGCAACCAGAGCTGAACTCTGATTGCAATTAGAATGAAAACTCATCATTAGCATGGGAAATTCAGCATGGAAAAGCCACATGCTGCAGAACCAGATTTCACAATTTGGACCCTTGCACTGAAACCATTCACGCTGAGCCAGTTCCACCTCACTGAGCCAAGCCTGCACTGAGTTTTACCCACAACACAAAATGGAGGTTTTTTGACCTCCAATTTACCACACCAATTCTTAAGATGCCACAATTGAGCCATCAAGGCCTACACTTGACATGGGAAGTCCCACACAGTGAGAGTTGGCAGCACCCTGAAAATTCAGCCTAACCAATCCATAATCACCTCAATTACCCCAGGATCAGTGAAGCTTTGCCCATTATTTGATATTTATAACTTACACTCCTACACTGATTTCCCTGCTGTGTTCCCTGCATCCAGACTCATGGCATTAGGATCCAGACTGGCTGAGAAACCAAAACAGCCAACTAAGCTGACCTTAATTCATTTCTTCCCCAAAGCAGACTGCTGAAGCTGCCTGCAAAGCGCAGCCAAAACAGGCAAGGCAGCGAGCAGCGGCAAGTACAAGCATTTTATTATGTTTGATGCTGAAAGGAAACAAGACAAACATTTGTCAATGAATTTACAAAGTGCATCCTCAGACAGGCTCTGGAGAAGCTGAGAGCCCCTTCGCAGCAGCTGACAGGGCCAGTTGCCAGCTGAACAGAGGCAGCAGTTTCCTATTTTGTCTGTGTGGGGTGAGAAGCAAGCAGAACGCAGAGCTCAGAGCCAGGGACATGCTGTGGCATGACACAGCTCTGCTGCACCCAGTGCCTGGTCCTCAGGGCCACTGCCAAAGCCACCAGGGCTGCCAGGGAAAGTGGCATCAGCCACATTCCAGATGCCTGAATCCGCATTTGGGCACCTTGGCTCCCTGTTAGGGAAACAGGAATGAAAACCAGCCTGGAGCCTCTGGAACAAACAGCTGCGGTGCAAAACAGGGAGATCAACCGCCACACAATCTTGTTCCCACGTTGCCCTTTTCCTCCTCAAATGCCAAAATGATTCCTTACGGGATGGGCCTTTATTTTAGTTGAAAATCCACGGAGGTGACAATTTTACATGCTCGAGCAAGGCACAAAGATGCCAGTTTATATACATATAAATACAGATCTTGTCAGCCCTGATCACCCAGAAATGTCAGCCGCTGAGCCTGGTTGATTCAGAATCCCTCCCATTTTCCTTGAACATACTTGAACATAGGGGGTCCAGAGAAGCTGTGGCTGCCCTGAAGCATCCAAGGCCAGGCTTGGATGAGGTTTGGCAGCATCCTGGATAAGGAAAGTGGTCCCAGCCCATGGCAGGGGGTGGCACTGGAGATGTTGTGGAGAGTCCTCTGAGCTTTTTGGGATGTCCACATTTTCTCCTCTCAAGCCCAGGTGAGCGTTTTGAGGGCTCTGGCTCTGCTCAGCTGCCAGGGAAGCTCGTCCTGCCCATCCTCATCCCAGGGTATCACACACAACCTCGCCCCTGAGCACTGCCAGTGCTGAAGGAAAAACTGAAGCAGGATGAAACGTTCTTGCTCTGTTGTTCAGATTCTTAGGGAATGTCCAAAAGCCTTTGAGCTAAATGATGCTTCATCAACGCAATATTAGCAATGTCAGCTTTTAAAAAGCCCAAACTGAGCTCAGCAGGCTTGTGGAATCTCATGGGACACCCAAGGCAGTCCTCATGAGTCTCTGAAGGGAAGTGGGGAACTCAGAATACAAGTCGCAGTCCTTCTGACCTTGCAGCCAAACATTACATTCTGTTTTTTTTTTCCACAGCACCAGCACATCCCAAATGTAAATTACTCCTGCAATGACATTATTTTACGCTGTCACCTTGCAGCCTTAGCCACCACAGCTCCTTCCCACAAAACCCCCTGGAACCTCGTGGAGGTTTTCTGTGGGAAATGGATGCATGAAATTCTTAAAACTTGACAGAAGGTTTCACACAGTGTGGTATTTGTATGTAAAACTTTGAGATAATGAAGATGTTGATGTTAGAAATGTTATGGAATAGGATAGACAATTGTTGAGAGAGAAACTACACCAGAAATAAGTTTTAAAAAATGGCTTTGCGAAACAGATCCAATACTTCTGGAGCAAACAGAACTATGGAAGATGCATTTTAAATAAAATTTAAGACTCACAAGGGGTAATTTTAAATGAATTAAGTTTGTTAAAGTTATTTACAACACAGTGTAGGTAAAGTTGACAGCTAAAACCACTTATAGTGCCCAGTAATTAGTGAATTCAAGATTAAATTGCAAATTTTGACACTTTGGAAGTTTGCCACAGCGGGCTGTGGGTGTGGAAGCAGCTCCAGCACCCTGGAGAGAGGGAATTGCTTCTCTCTCTGAGGTGCTACAAAGTCAACACGGCCAGCCGAGTGTTCTGAGATCCAAGAGATACAGACTTGCATTTCACAAATCATGTTGCCATTTAGAAAATCCACATTTCAAACTGCCCATCAATGGCTCAGGACAGTCCCTGCTGAAGCATTTTACCTCTGAGTTATAATTAATATTATATCTCTGAGTTTAAGAGCACCAAGGTGCTCTGGTCCCATCTCCTGAAGCAAAACGCTCAGCATCCATCCCTGGGTTTGGAACGCCAGGAACATCCACAGAGCCGCTGAAGAGCATCCCAGCACATCCTGGGCTTTGGACATCCACAGAGCTCTTGCACAGCCAACACCCAGCACAATCCCTGGGCTTTGGAAACACCAGGAAGCATCCACAGAGCCTGCACAGCCAACCAGCACACATCCCTGGGCTTTGGAACATCCCAAACAGAGCCTGCACAGCCACCCCAGCACATCCCTGCCTTTGGAACACCAGGAACATCCAGCAGAGCCGTGCACAGCCATCCCAGCAACATCCACTGGGTTTTGGAACATCCACAAGCCGCTGCACAGCCACCCCAGCACATCCTGGGTTTTGGAACATCCACAGAGCCTGCCAGCACAGCAGGATTACGCGAGGACGAGGGCCGCTGCAGTCGGGATGGATCCACTATGTGGCTCACATTTACTGTTCCTGATGCGTTCTTTGGTGACTATCCTATGGGTACGCCTTTATGCCACCGAGTCACGCTGTTCACTCTCTTTATGCCAATTTGCCTTGACCACAGAGCCTGACCACCTCCCACATCCTGGGTTGATCGGTCGCACACCACCGACCACTCCCGGAACATCGAGCTCACGCACCGATCGGGCTGGAACACCGGCCTGACACCCAGCACATCCCTGGGTTTGAAACATCCACAGAGCTCTGCAGGCCACCGCCACGGCAATCCTGGGCTTTGGAACTATCACAGACGCTCCGCAACAGCCACCCCAAGCCACATCCCATGGCTTTGGAACATCACACAGAGCTCTGCACAGCCTACCCCAGCACATCGCCTAGCCTTTGGAACATCAGCATCCACAAGCTCCTGCACAGCCACCCGCACACTCCCTGGCCTTTGGAACATCCACAGAGGCCCTGCACAGCGCACCCCAGCACATTCCTGGTTGACATCGAGTCTGTGACAGCCATCCAAGCCATGTGGAACATCCACAGAGCCCTGCACAAGCACCCAGCACATCCCTTGGCGTTTGGGAACATCCACAGAGCCTGCACGAGCCTACCCCAGCAAAATCCCTGGGTTTGGAACACCAGATCATCACGAGTCTGCACAGGCCATCCCAGAGCAATCCCTGGGTTTTGGAACATACACAGAGCCCTGACGCATCCACAATCCGGGTTTTGAAATCAGCTACTCAAGGGCCACCCCCAGCAATCTGGGTTTGGAACACAGCTCCACAGAGCTCTGCACAGCCATCGCCAGCATCACCTGGGCTTTGGAACATCCACAGAGCCCTGCACGTCAGCCACCCAGCACATCCCTGGCCTTTGGAACATCCACAGAGCTCTGCACAGCATTCCCAGCAAATCCTGGGTTTGAACATCCACAGAGCCTCTGCACAGCACCCCGCACATCCTGGCTTTGAACACCGGACATCCACAGAGCCCTCGCACAAGCCACCCACGCACATCTCCTGGGCCTTTGGAACATCCACAGAGGCTGCTGCCAGAGCCACCCCTCCGCACATCCTGAGCTTTGGAACCCAGGAAACATCCACAGAGCCCCTGCTACAGCCACCCAGCACATCCTGGGTTTGGAACATCCACAGAGTGAGGCCACCTGACAGACCCTACGCTTTGAACACCAGAGTGGACATTCCACAGAGCCCTGCACGAGCCATTACCCAGCACATCCCTGGGCTTTGAAACATCCCACAGAGCCCTGACGTACACCCAGCAACATCCCTGGGCTTTGGAAGACCTCCACAGAGCCCTGCAAGCATAGGCCACCCCAAGCACTCCCTGGCTTTGGAACACAGAACTCCACAGAGCCCTGCACAGCACCCCAGACATCCCTGGGCCTTTGGAACATCCACAGCAGCCCTGCACAGCCCACCAGCACACCGCCATCACTCCTCTGCAAGTACGCGTATCCTGCTTTAACTCCAAGGAACATCCACAGATGCTCTGCACAGCCACCCAGACATCCTGGGCTTTGGGAACTATCCACGAATATAAGAGCTTCTGCACGAGCCACCCCAGCACACCGCTGGCTTTGGAACGCCAGGAACATCCAGCAGAGCTCGGCACACAGCATCCCAGCACATCCCTGGGCTCTGAAATTCCCGACTTGAAGCATCCGCAGCACTCCACGGCTTGGAACATCCACAGAGCTCTGCACAGCCACCAGCCACATCCTGGGCTTTGAACTCAGGAACATCCAGCAGAGCCTCAAGACACGCCCCAGCACACCCTGAAAGCTTTGGAACAAGGCATATCCACAGAGCTCCTAGCACAGCATCCCAGTCAACCTCCTGGGTCTGGAACATCACAAGAGCTCTGCGAAGCCATCCCCAGCACATCCCTGGCTTGGAACACCAGCTCCACAGAGCCTGCACAGCACCCCGAGCACATCCTGGGTCTTTGGACATTCCACAGAGCCCTGCACAGCCACCACCGGCAGCATTCCGCTGGCTGTTTGGAACACGGATCCACAGAGCCTGCACATGCCATTCCCAGCCACATCCCTGGTTTGGAACATCCACAGGCTTGCAAGCCACCCCCAGCACATCCGTCTGGGTCTTGGACATGGAACATTCACAGAGCGCCTGCCTCAGCCACCCAAGCACATTCCTGGGCTTTGGTAACATCCAGACAGCACAGCCTGCAAGCCAACCCAGCACATCCTGGGTTTGGAACACCAAGGAACATCCCACAAGCTTTGCACAGCCACCCCAGCAACATCCCTGGGTTTGGAACATCACAGAGCCTGCAGAGGCCACCCCAGGCACATCCCTGGGCCTTTTGGCAACATCCACAGAGCGCTGCACAGCACCACCCAGCTACATCCTGGAGTTTGGAACACGTACTCACACGAGGCCCTGCAGCAGCCATTCCCAGCACATCCTGGGTTTGAACAGGAACATCACAGCTGACAGCCACGCACATCCCGGTGAATCCCGAGCATGCGCCCCAGCACCGGTGAACTCAAGGCCTCACACCCCGTCGGCTCATCAAAGGCCAAGCCATCCATCCCTGGGAGAAACACCAGAACATCCCATCTGCGCTCCCACCCGATCCCTCGCCACAGGCCTCTCCAGCGGCGTTTCCCCGAAGCAGGGAGCGGATTTCGGGGCTGAGTTTTCCAGTCTGCCAAAACGGGCAGACTCGCCTCTTGCGGGATCCCTGAAATGGCAGCGAAATCATCAACGATGGTGCCCGAGCTGAACCGGGAGGCCGAGCCGGGAGGTGGAGCTGTGCCGCATCTTCGCCGGGATCCCGGGCTGTTCCCGCATCTTCCCGGGATCCGGGCTTGTTCCTCGCATCTTCCCGGGGATCCTGGCGGGATACACTCTGTCCGCTTCGGGGATCCCGGCTGTCGCATGCTGGATTCCCTGTTCTGTCGATCTTCCCCGGGATCTCGGGCTGTCACCGCAATCTTCCGGGATTCCCGGCGCTGTTCCGCATCTTCCGCGGGGACCCGGGCTGTGTCCCGCACTCTTCCGGGATCCCGGGTTTCCCCCGCATCTTCTAGTCCGGGTTGGATGCCCGGGCTGTTCTCTGCATCTTCCTAGGGGATCCCGGGCTTGGAATTGCGCTGTCCCTGCATCTTTAGGGATCCTGGGCTCCTGGGAATGCCGGGCTGTTCCCGCATCTTCTAGGGATCCTGGGCTCTGGGAATGCCGGGCTGTTCCCGCATCTTCTAGGGATCCCGGGCCGGGGAATACCGGGCTGGTCCCGCATCTTCCCGGGATCCCGGGCTCTGGGAATGCCGGGCTGTTCCTGCATCTTCCTGGGATCCTGGGCTGCTCCCCCATGTTCTCGGCATCCCGGGCTGGGGAATACCGGGCTGCTCCCACATCTTCCCGGGATGTTCCCGCATCTTCCAGGGATCCTGGGCTCTGGGCATCCCGGGCTGTTCCCGCATCTTCCCGGGATCCCGGGCTGGTCCCACATGTTCCAGGGGTCCCGGGCTTGGGAATGCCAGGCTGGTCCCACTTGTCCCACGGATCCCAGGCTGGTCCCGCTTGTCCCACGGATCCCGGGTTCTTCCTTCATGTTCCAAGGATCCAGGGCTGGTCCTGCACGGTCCAGGGATTCCGGGCTGGTCCCCCATGTTCCAAGGAGCTCGGGCTGGGGAATGCCGGGCTGCTCCCACAGATCCCAGGGATCCCAGGCTGGGGAATGCCAGGCTGGTCCCGCTTGTCCCACAGATCTTACAGATGTCCCACAGAAGGAAGGAAGGGCTCTTCCTTCATGTCCCACAGATCCCAGGCTGGTCGTGCATGTCTCACGGATCCTGGGCTCGGGAATGCCAGGCTGGTCCTGCTTGTCCCACGGATCCCGGGCTGTTCCCTCGTGTTCCACAGATCCCGGACTGCTCCCGCATGTCCGTGAGATCCCAGGCTGGTCCCACATGTTCTAGAGATCCCGGGCTCAGGAATGCCCGGCTGTTCCCAATGTTCCACGGATCCAGGGCTGGTCCTGCATGGTCCAGGGATCCTGGGTTCTGGGAATCCCGGGCTGGTCCCGCTTGTCCCATGGATCCCGGGTTCTTCCTTCATGTTCCAAGGATCCCGGGCTGGTCCCACATGTTCCAAGGAGCTCGGGCTGAGGAATGCCGGGCTGCTCCCGATGTCCCTCGGATCCTGGGTTTGGGAATCCCGGGCTGTTCCCGCAGGTCCCAGGGATCCCGGGCTGGGGAATGCCAGGCTGGTCCCGCTTGTCCCATGGATCCCGGGTTCTTCCTTCATGTCCCACGGATCCCAGGCTGGTCCTGCATGTCTCAGGGATCCTGGGCTGTTCCCGGTGTCCATGAGATCCCAGGCTGGTCCCACATGTTCTAGAGATCCCAGGCTCAGGAATGCTGGGCTGTTCCTGATATCCCAGGGATCCCAGGCTGTTCCCGATGTCCTCAGGGATCTCTGGGAATGCTGGGCTGTTCCCGATATCCCCAGGGATCCTGGGCTGTTCCCACATCTTCCAGGAATCTCTGGGAATGCCGGGGTGTTCCTGATGTGCCCAGGGATCCCGGGCTGTTCCCAATGTCCCAGGGATCTCTGGGAATTCCGTGCTGTTCCCAATGTCCCCAGGGATCTCTGGGAATCCCGGGCTGGCCCCACATGTTCCACCCCAGGCTGTTCCCGAAATCCCACAAATCCCGGGCTGTTCCTGCATGATCCAGAGATCCCAGGCTCTAGGAATGCTGGGCTGGTCCCGTACGTTCCAGAGATCCCGGGCTGTTCCCACATCTTCCAGGGATCTCTGGGAATTCCCTGCTGTTCCTGATGTCCCAGGGACCTCTGGGAATGCCGGGCTGTTCCCGATGTCCCAGGATTCCCGGGCTGTTCCCACAACCAGCCCAGGATGGGAAGCACGGCACAGCCAGAGCTGCAGAAGGCAGAGCTGCAGCCACCTGGCTGTGCTGGAAGGGAAAAGGCAGCAGCAAACCACACAGCTGGAACTCTTCTCCACCAGGAAAACATTCCAGACCTGCTCCATGAGCTCCTGCTGCTGTTTAGGGTTTAAGGAGGCTCTTGGACGGCACAGGGATGCTGTGAGCTGGGGCAGAGTGCATCACCACACCCACCCAAAGCACTGAGCCACTTTTGGCTCAGAAAATGGAAAAAAAATAAAAGGTTTTTGCCCCAGAGGGTGCTGGGCACAGCCCCAAGGCTGCCAGAGCTCCAGGGGCGTTGGGAGCTCCCAGCACAAGGGGGGATTGCACGGCCATGATCCTTCCAGCTCAGGTTATCCCACAATTCTGTGAATTTTGGCAAAACTCTTCCCACCAGCATCTGTGCAAGGCTGGTGGGTTGTTCCTCTGGACATCCCAGCCACGCAGACTGGAATAATCCCTGTTTCCTGAGAGAAACATCAATGGAAGGTGCAGGATCTCAGAACTGGTTCCAGCCAGGCTCCCTCTCCCCAGACCCCTCAGGGAAACGTGGGAATGCTGGACCTGCTCTTTCCTCAGCCCACAATGGGAATTTAATCATTTTTTATGGCTGAAAATTGGCATTCCAGGCCACAGCAAAGTCAAAATATTGGAAGCAGTACCAGGCTCTTACAGGACTTACCTTCAGAGAATGGCACACGAGTCCTTTCAGGCTTCTCAGCATTTTCCTGCAGGAACAGTTTATATATAAAACAGAAGTTTTATATATAGTTTTATAAATAAAACTATAAATAGTTTTATTTATAAAAGCTAAATAAATAGCTTTTATTTATCAAGCTATTTTTTTAGCTTGATAAATAAAACAGAAGTTTTATTTTTTAGGGTTTTTTTTGTTATGCCTGATTATTTTATGCTGAGAGAGAACTGTTTGTGTTGAAAGACCTTCATGACAAAGCACACAAATAATTCAGAGCAAGTGTCAGATGCTCTACAGTAACACAGGAAAAACTATTAATAAAATGAATATTAATAGTTTTTCCTGCTTAGGAAAAACTATTAATAAAAAATGAATATTAATAAACTATTAAATGAATATTAATAGTTTATAAAAATAAAAAATGAATATTAATAACTATTAATAAAATGAATATTAATAGTTTTTCCTGCTTAGGAAAAACTATTAATAAAATGAAATAATAATAATAATAAACCCATGCCATAATAATAATCCCATGCCATTAAAATAAAAATCAGAAATAGTTTTACATTAAAAAGTTTTAAAAAAATTAAATTTTAAAATTAAAATTTAAAAATTTAATGGAATAGTTTAACAGAAAATAAATAGTTTAATGGAAAATAAAATCTTAAATTTTTTTAAACCCCCTTTATCAGGGGCTTTTTCCCAGAACCTCCCAAGGAGAAAATGCTGATATTGCCTACCAAGGATGCTTTGAGAGTTCTTGGGTGCAGTAATTTGCATCTAAAGGGAGAATTAATTACCTGAATTGCTCAGGAGGAGCTGCTGCCTCGGTGGAATTGGTGAGCAAAACAAAGCTGGTTCACCTGCACAAAAGAACATTTCCACCTGTTACTGCAGGGAGCAGGAAAACAACCCCACAGGGCAGGGTGTGAACAGTCTAAATGAGAATTTTCATTCCTTCAGCTCAAATAAACACGGGGAAAAAATAAAAAAACCCAGTCCTGCTATTTCAGGAGTGAGCAAAGAGGGATTTTTGGACATTTTCCATCCTTTGCTGGTGCACAGCAAGGAGAAATCCTGCAGATCCCATTGATTTCACATCAGTTTTAGCTGCAGAGAAAGCAGGGACGGAAAATCTTCTTTCCCAGACACAACAAGGAAAATTAAGGAGTCACAAAGCCRGAATTATATTAATACTT
>NDFG01000304.1:166640-180814 GCA_002167245.1 Sporophila hypoxantha
TTTYAWTTTMATTTTWWTTTTRTTTTAATTTGSTGCTGACTCCTTTTKAAACCCGGGGTTAATTTTGAGCATTCTGACAGAATTCTGTCAAATTCTGACAGAATCCCTGAATGACCAGCGCAGCTTTGGGGCTCAGCCCCGGGGGAAGGAGACGGAAACCGGGGCCGGGTTAGAACAGCCCCGGTGCACCGGGAGAGCACCGGGAGCGCCACGCGTGGATTTCCGTGGGTTAACCACAAGAAATTAAAGACAACGCACCCCAAAGGTGCATTTACAGCCACCAGAACGCCCCGTTTGTCCCAATCAAACAAAACCAACCCGCGGTCACCGCGCACCGAGCGCGGCCCGCTCCCCCCGGTGCCCCCCACGTGCTGCCCGCCGGGCTCCGCTCCCCATTCCCGGTCACACCGGGGGCCGGAGCGGCGCGGCCGTTCGGGCACGGCCTCGGGGGGAGCGGGAGGGCGCGGCCGAGCCCCCGAGGGGGACGCGGTGTGACCGGAGGGCCCCCGGTACCCCCGCGGTGTCCCCGCACTCACCGGGCCCGCCGCGGCGACGGCGGCGCTACGGGAAGCGCTGAGGGACAAAAGAGGCGCGGCTATGCAGGGCGTGGCCATGTGGGCGTGGTTAGGGGCGTGGCCTCTGCGCCGCTGTTTCTGTGGGAGCGGCGTTAATTGCGTTAATTGATTTCCTCCCTCCGCGCTGCGTTCGGAGGGGGCAGAGCGGGTTTGTGGGCAGGTTTTTGGAAATGGGGACATGAAATCAGAGCGCCGGGATGGGGCGGATTGGGAGGGAGCGCTGTGGGGCACGTCTGGGGTGACATCTGGGGTCACATTTGGGATCTCGTCTGAGGGCACAACCCTGTCCAGACATTCCAGGGCACAGGATGGGGCCAGGTGCCTCTGGGATCCCCCAGGCAGGGACATCCCAGGGCACAGGGCTGTTCCAGGTGCCTCTGGGATCCCCAGGCACGGAGGCTCCACAGCCTCTCTGGGCTCTGCTCAGGGCTGGGCACTGCCCAGGGCAGCAGTTCTGCCTCCTGGGCAGGGGCAGCTCCTGGGCTCAGGCCCTGCCCGTGGCTCTGGGGCCATTGCTGGGCCTGGAGCAGAGCCTGGGGCTGCTCTGACCTCTGCACACTGGGATGGACTGGGACACACTGGGACAGACATGGGGACATAGGGGCACCCAGGGACAGACAGGGTCAGACTGGGACAGACAGACAGGGACAGAGTGGGGCACACTGGGACAGACAGGCAGGGAACAGACACAGGAACACAGGAACAGACTGGGACAGACACAGGGACAGACTGGGGGACACAGGGACACCCAGGGACAGACTGGGGGACACAGGGACAGACGGGGACAGACAGGGGGACATAGGGACACTCAGGGACAGATAGGGTCAGACTGGGACAGACAGACAGGGACAGACTGGGGCACACTGGGACAGACAGACAGGGACACTCAGAGACACCCAGGGACACTCATGGACAGTCAGGGACACCTGGGGACACACAGGGACCCCCCAGAAACAACCACAGAAACCCAGAGACACCCAGGGACACACACAGGGACATTCAGAGACAGACAGGGACACACAGGGACACCCATGGAAACCCAGAGACACCCAGGGACACTCAGAGACACCCAGGGCTGAGGTCCCTCTGAGCTGGGGCTCCTCTCCAGGCTGAGCWGCCCCAGCTCCCTCAGCCTTTCCTGGGCAGGGACCCTCCAGGCCCTTCAGCATCTTTGTCACCCTGCAGGAGCTCCCTGTCCCTGCTGTGCTGAGGGTGCCAGAGCTGGGCACAGCACTGCAGAGGTTCAGCACTGCCTGCCTCACTCCCTGACCTGCTGGGAATGRTCTTCCTCACCCAGCCCAGTATTTTGTTGGCCTTCTTGGCCTCCAGGTCACAGTGCTGGCTGAGGGACAGGCTGTTTTTCATTTCTGAGGAGTCATCTGGATCCTCAGGATTGAATTTTGCATGCGTAGGGCAAGAGCAATTTGCTGTTCATGGTTTCACTGCCAGGTTTTRAGGTATTGACAACTTAAATCTCTGCRTCTYCAAAGARTTCACATTTCTTTTTGCTGTGGGTGTTTTWGTCCCAGGGATTTTTGTTCACTTGGATTTTATGTATACATATACATATMGCATATACAATTAATTTTTAAATTKATTTCTRCTATTTSTGGCAGCAAATAAAACACTATTTAGCTAAATAAAACACTATTTAYCTAAATAAAACYCTATTTAACAGCAATTACAAATGGCTGTAGTTAATTCCCCTCAGATATTGTGAGCATCATTCCCAAAATARGAAGGKRGTGGAATTGTTGGAGGAAGTCTAATGGGAYCATCAATATCACTAAAAGGGCTGGGAGAGTTGGGAATATTCAGCCTGGAGAAGAGCAGGATCTAAAAGGGGCTCCAGGGAGATGGAGAGGGGCTCTTCATCAGGAGATGAAATGATAGGACAAGGGGTAATGGGTACAAATTGACAGAAGGAAAAGTGAGGTCACCTGTTAGGAAGAAWTTCCTCCCTGTGAAGGTGGGGAGGCCCCTGCAGAGGCAGCCCCTGGATCCCTGGKAGTGTCCAAGGCCGGGCTGGACAAGCCTGGAGTGATCTGGTCTGGTGGGAGACGTCTCTGCCCAGGGCAGGAGGGTTAAGCATAAATAACCTTTCAGGTCCGTCCCAACCCCTTAAGATCCCACGATTCCACAATCACTCAGAGACTTTAACGACCCAGAAGCGGCAAGTGCGTGGGTGTGGCATTCAGGCAAAGGTGGCTTTGGGGATGAAAAAAATCACCTGCATAATTTTGGGGCAAAAATTCCCCTTTTCCTTCCRGTCCTTCTCCCTTTTTTCCTTTTCTTGAGCCCTTTTCTCGGTGGGCGTGGCCAGTATAATAGGGGCGTGGCTTAATAGGTGTGACCAATGTTTCGGGGCGTGGTTAAATATTCAGGGCGTGGTCAAGACGGGGGCGTGGCCGCCGCGCCCTCTGCCCCGCGGGGGTGTGGCCGCGCTGGGGGCGTGGCCGGGCGCGGAGGGGGCGTGGCCGGCGGCGGGGGCGTGGCCGTGCGCTCGCTCGCGGCGGAGCAGGAGCCGCCGCCTATTTTGGTTCCGCCGCCGGTCGCTCGGTCTCAGCGCCCTCGCCGCGGCGCCGTCTCGGTCCCGTCCGCCCCGACCCCGTCCGCGCCCGGGCGGCGCGGGATGCGGCGCGGAGCAGCCGTGCTCTCGCCCCGCCGCGCTGCCCTGTGACACCGGTGAGGAACAGGCGGGGACTGGGACCGCCTCAGGCCCGCGGCCCGGGGGGAGGGGAGGCGCTGCTGGGCTCCGCCGCGGGGCCGCCTCGCACCCCCGCCGCATTCTCCCGGTATCCCCCGCGCACCGCAGCCCCGCTCGGCCGCGGCGATGGGCGCGGGGGATCCCGGTGAGGGCGGGGGTCCCTGGGGGCGCGGGGGGGGATCCCCGGCAGGGCCCCGGAGCGCGGCGTGGAGCGGGAGCGGCGCGGGGGGTCCCCGGGGGCCGGGGTGGGCCCGGGGAGTCCCCGCCGGCGGGCCCGCACCGGGAGGCACCGCGGAGGCTCCGGGGGATCCCTGACAGGCACCGCGGCGAAGGGGCGGGAGATCCCGCTGGCGGCGGGCCCGCTGACAGCGGCGGGCCCGGGCTGCGGGAACCGGGGGAGCCCGCGCTCGGCCGGGAATTTTTGCCCGGGTGGCTGCTTCTTCTGCGGCCCCGGGGGCTCCTCGTGGCTCCCGGTTCCCTGCGGAGCGGGGCTGTGCCCGGGGCTGCGCATCACCGAAGTTTCCCCGGGCACGGCGCGGTCCTGCCCCGAGTGACGGGCGGATCTCCCTGCCAATTATTGATGTGTTTTTTTTGGGATTTCGGCTGGTTTATTAGGTCAGTGTTTTGTAAACTCTATGATCTTCCTTGTCCAAAATGATACTTCRGAAGTTTATTCAGTTTTATTTATTATTTCATTGCGGTTTAAATCSTATTTTAGCTTGATTGACGGTGATTTGGGTTCAGGTGGTTGAGCCTTATCTTGGCATTTCCCATCAAAATCCAAAATGTGCTCCCATCCTTGTCCCTCTATTCCGTGGTCTCTTGACTTCCTACCTCCTGGTTTTGGCCCTTGGTTTGTGGTTCTGCACGCTGTTAATTATGGAGCAGGCAACTGGAAGCTGCTTGGAATGTGGATTTCCATCCGATGGCCTCGGGACACGAATTCACTTTCCTGTGGTGTCAGGAGCCACTGAGGGAAACTGGAGCTGCTGGCAGCTCTGGGAGCAGGGACAGAACCTGTGGCTTTGCCCCCATCCCTTCAAATCTCCTCAATTTTCATTTTCAGCACCTTTTTTTARTGGTTTGTTTTGGCTYTACTCCTTGCTAAGTKATTTKAATTCCYCCTGCACTTGTTTTCCAGGGGGTTTGGGGTGAATCCTGTGGTCATCTTGAGGATCTTGGGATCATCCCTGGTGCCTCTGTGGGAAACAGGGAAATTCTGGCAGCTGCTTGAACATATGGGGAGAGAGATGGGCTCTAAAATCATCATCTGTCTGCCTGCTTGAGTTCTTAAGAAGTGTTCTTACCCAAAGCTTTTCTCAGCTGTCTGAGAGTATAAAAGAGAGGCTTTCTTTTTTTTTTTTCCTTTTTCTTTCATTTTAAACAGTTCTAAGTCTGAAACATCTTGGTTTACAAGACAAAATTACCACAACTTCTTTTTGGACTTGAATTCATTGCTATAGGCAGTCAGCAGTTGCCTAAAGAGGTTTGAGTGATAATAACCAGTGACAAAATTTGAGTTACAATTTCCAGAAGAAGCTTTTTTTTTTTTTTTTGAAGTTGTTTTCAAAAGTTTAAACTGTCCTGGAGGATATAAAAAGCAGTTTTTTCCTTGGTGGAAGAGACAGACATATTGGTAAAAATGGCAGTGCTGTTACAAGAGAAAAGTGGCAATAGCACATGGAGTTACTGAGTTAAAGGTATTTTAAACCAGATATTGTTGTCTATGGGATTGTTGGCTATTTTAAAATTTAATTTCTGCTGCTGTTGGAAGGGCTGGTGCTGTTGTGGCCACATTCTCCCCCTCCAATGAMCTCATGAGTCCCATCTCCAGCTTGCAAAGGGAAAAAAAAAATCTGTCATGAGACCAATTGTGATMGTTCTGAGAAAGCAAAATMTGTGTTTGTCCCTGGTTTTGTGTCCCTTACCTGTGGCACAGGTGTGCCTGTGGTGGGTTGGGAATAATAAAGGGAAGTTCTGGTTTGTTGTGACCCTTATCTTTTACTAGATGGATATAAATAAATGGATTTTATCCAGAAAAATCCCCTGGAAGGCCCTGGATGTAGAGACCTCTCAGGGAGCTGCTGTCTCACCCTGTAGCAGCTGGGATAAGATTTTAGGAGAATTCCCAAACTGCTTTTCCCTCAGCACTCAGTGTTGGCTGCTGTTGGCACTCACAGCCTAAGGGTGGAGGAACCTTTGCTCCAGACACGGTTGCTTATGCAGATTTTAGCAATTTTGCCTTTATTTGCATATGAATAGGGAACCAACAGAATTACCCTGCACCTCCAAATTCAGCCCTGTGATTAAACCTGGGGCCAGGTTAAAAACCAGGAGAAACTCTGTCTCTGCTTCCTAATTTTCCTCCCACTGGAACATTTTTCCAGGGTGTTTTTTTTATCTGTCCTCTGCTTTTCTTCCCAAAAAATCCATGTCCTGTTCCAGGTGCTTTCCCTGAGCGTGGCCTCTGCTCCCAGCAATTCTGTGGAATATTCTTCCTGACAAGACAGGTCCCCTGGGATTTCTGTCTGTCAGAAAAAAAACCCCAGCAGCTTCTGATTGGAAAGTGTTTTATTTGTTACCTCCTGTCAAGCAAACAGGAACTTTTATTCTGAGAAATGTACTCCATCTCAAACATTTTGAGGTGCTTGCGTTGCAGTGCCTTTAGCTCCTGTTTCCCCTGTTCAGTATTGTGATGTAGAGAAATACTTTAGGCTTTTTCTTACTTTTTATATTCTCTTTTTTGAATGTGGTTTGTCTTTCTTATAGCCAAGAAAAGCAAGATCAAGGACATTTGAAGGTGACAGGAACTTTATTTTGAGAAATGTTCTCCATCTCTAAAACATTTTAAGGTTGCTTGTGCAGGTGATCCAAGGGCCTGAGATTCTGTTTCCCCTGTTCAGGAATTTGCGAATTGTAAGAAAAATACTTACAGGTTACTATTCCCTCTTTTATTTTTTTTTTCTGAGTTGTGTTTGTTCTTCCTCAGGCAAAAAAAGAAGACAAGGAGTTTGACGAGAGGGACAGGAACTTTATTGCCGTGGAGAATGTCTCCATTTTAACATTTTCAGGATGGCTTGTGTTGCCAGGTGCCTTAGCTTCCTGTTCCCCCTGTTCAGGATTGTGACATAAATAAATACATTATTCCACTTTTTAATTTCTCTTTTCTGAGTGTGGTTGTCTTTTTAAGCCAAAGAGAAAGAGAAGAAGATTGAGAGGGACAGGAAATTTTTATTCCTGAGAAATGTCTCAGCATCTCTAACATTTTGAGGATGCTTGTGCGTGCCTTGAGCTCCTGTTTCCCCTGGTTCAGGGATTGTAGAGAAATACTTTAGGCTTTATTCACTTTTTATTTCTCTTTTTTATTGAATGTGGTGTGTCTTCTTTAGCAAAAGAAAGAAGACAAGGAAGTAGCAAAAAGAAAAGAGAGAGAGAATTGACGAGGGAGACCAGGAATTATTCCTGAGAAATGTCCTCCATCTCCAAACCATTTTCCAGTGATGCTTGTGCAGGTGCCTTGAGCTCCTGTGTTCCTCTGTTCAGGGATTGTGACATAGAGAAATACATTTATTCCACTTGTTTATTCTCTTTCTGAGTGTGGTTTGTGTCTTCCTAGCAAAGAAAAGAAGAGAAGGAGGTTTAGAGGGGCCAGGAACTTTATTCCTGAGAAATGTCTCCATCTCTAAACATTTTCAGGATGCTTGTGCAGGTGCCTTGAGCTCCTGTTTCCCCTGTTCAGGGATTGTGTTGTAGAGAAATACTTTAAGGCTTTATTCTACTTTTTATTTCTCTTTTTTTGAGTGTGGTTTGTCTTCCTTAGCAAAGAAAAGAAGACAAGGAATTMGAGAGGGGCCTGTGGGAGGCCATAGAGTTAGTAGTAATATTCTGGGATTTCTAACACTTAGCTGAATTGGTTTTAATGTCCCTTGGAGCTGAAGCAATGAAAAGAGCCAAAAGAAAAGTATTCACCTTCCAAATATGACATGACAGTGTGTTTCCATCAAGAAAAGCAGCAGAGGAATGAACAGAGGGGGAAATCTCAGTTAATATTGCTGAGGGGGTGTGGGGACACATATCTGGGATGTGGGATTTTCTTTTTGGAAAAGCAGAGGAGCAGAAGAACAGAAATGGGCAGAAAGGGCTTGGGATGTGACACCAGGGGAATAAAGATGAATTCCAGGTATTAAAACTGTGCATGGCATTAGAGAAATCATTAATGAGCAGCACTTAGTTCCAGTGGCACGTGTCAAAATGGATGTTAAAATGCTTCATAGTTAATTTTTTTTGGGGAAGAACAATTTCAGGAGGGATTTGAGAGCTGCAGAAGCTGCTGGCTGAGGGGCTGGGAGTTTGATGGGATTTGCTTGGTAGGGAGATGGTGAGGACYTGTCTTGCTCATCACTTGAGAGCCCATGCAGGGATTTGGGACTGGGTGGTTTTCAATCCAGCAAAAGTTTTGTTAACCTTAAATCCCATGTGTCAGATTAAGGCTTTTTTCTGGCCTAGAGATGGGGCAAGTGAGAGGCATTTAAAAAGCTTTTTATTTTGTTTTCAGTCTCATGTGAAGGGTGAGACAATATAGATGTTATAATTATAATCAGAAATTAACTGTTTCTTAACTACAGTATATGATTTGATCTGACACCATGGATAAGGGATGATTCAGAACAAGACTTGGAAGTATAATTAAATCAGAAGTTAACTATTTCTTATCTACAATTGTATTATTATGTGGTTTAATCTGGCACTTTGATGAAGGATAATACAGAACAAGACTTGGAATGTAAGTCATAATCAACAGGTTAACTATTTCTTAACACAATATATTATATGATTTAATCTGACACTTTGCTGGATGAGGATAATTCAGAAAAGACTTGGAATATGAATATAATCAGAAATTAACTATTTCTTAGCTGCATGTATATTATCATGGTTTATCTGACATCATGGATGACGGAAAATTCAGAACAAGACTTGGATATAATTAGTATCAGAAATTAACTATTCTTAGCTTACATGTATATATAATGGTTTAATCTGACACCACCATGAGGATAATACAGAAACAAGACTTGGAATTAATCATAATCATAAATTAACTATTTCTTAACTAAGTTATGTTATATGTTATTTAATCTGGACACCATGGATGAGGATAATTCAGAACAAGACTTGGAATATAATTATAATCAGAAAGTAATATGTCTTAGCTACAATGTTATTATTAGTGGTTTTAATCTCACACCATGGATGAGAGATAACTCAGAACAAGACTTGGAATATAAGTGTTATAAATTAAGACTATTTCTTAAACTATAGTATATTATATGATTTAATCTGACACCATGGATAGGGATAATTCAGAACAAGACTTGGAATATAATTATAATTCAGAAATTAACTATTTCTTATCTACAATGTATTATAGTGGTTTAATCTTGCACTTTGGATGGAGGGATAACTCAGAACAGACTTGGAATGTAATCATAATCAGAATTTAACTAGTTTCTTACCACAATTATTATATGATTTAATCTGAACACTTTTGATGAGGATAATTCAGCAAACAAGACTTGGAATATAATTATAATCAGAGTTAACTATTTCTTAACTACAGTGTATTATAATATTTAAGTCTGGACGCCATGGATGAGGGATAACTCAGAACAAGAGCTTGGCACTATTGTGCACGCAAACACAGAGAGTACCTCACTCCACATGGTAAATATGATCATTTTCAGATCTTTAAGTCCCAAGCATCGAGTTTCAGCTGTGAATTCTTACAGTTTTTTTAACTGTGGCTGTCACCACTTGCTGCTCAATTTCTTTGACATGATGAGTGCTTTTAAGCATCAGACCTTGCAGAGGAGTGGAACTATATCTGTCAGGAGCCTTGACGTATCCAAAGAGAGGAGTGAGAGAAAGATCAAAAGAAACAACCAGTGGCATCACTGGGGCAACAGCTAGGAACAGGAGCAGGGAAGAGCCAGGGAACACTTGAGAACACTTGTGCGAGACAGTGACAGGAACTTGACTTGATAAGGCAGGGAGGAAACAGCACAGGGGATCAGGAGATGAGATCTGAGGGCATTCACCACATCCTGGAGAAGATTTACAGTGATGGAGCAAAATGGTGATTAGGACCGGTGATAGCATTTTTGTTGAGAGTAATTAATGGATAAATAAATGAGCTGCTCTGTGTTTGTGGGAGCATCAATTTAGTGACTTTTGTTTTGGGATAGTTACTGATCCTCTAGCACAGAGCAGGATGTGAACACCTTTCCTTTGCTCTTTCCACTCTGCATTTTGAGTTTCTAAAGGTTCATGGTGTGGATCATTGCTGTTGGTTTCATATTTGAAGCTGATTAATTAATTTTTATTTGTAAGAAATGTCTCAATATTGTCACTGCTCTGCTCTCCAGTCACTAGAGAAGGAGAGAGTTGTGTGGAGCACGATTTGAGAGGTGCATGGCTAGGCATGCTGAGATTGTAATTATTCAAGAGTCCAGAAAAAGGGACAAATTCAGCTTTAGCTCAGAATTATTTACGCTGCTGCCCAGTTTTTCCATGCACATGATATATATGAAAAAAACCATTTTTTATTGACATTAAACCTTTGGCTAACATTGTAGCTTTGAACTGACCAACTTGTTGATTGTCACATGTCACACTGCCTCTACTGTAAAGAGATTTTACTTACATTACCTCTGTACTATGATGGAGTAATAATAAGCAGGTCATTGATTGACTTTGAAGTCCAATGGATTGTGTGAGAGTTCGAAAGCCAAGACCTGCAGCTAGACAACCCCATGAATAATGTGCAACAGAACACGATGGAAATAAGTTTGTTTCTCTGGAGGACTTAGCCAGGGAAGCTTGGCTTTGTGACATGCTGCATCTGGTTGCTCCCAGCAGCATTTCTTCTGTCCCACTAATCCTGGCATCTCCCCAACCGTGTCCACTGCAGCTGCCTTGTGCTCTCTGGTGTCACCCACATTCCTGATCTTCTCCCCGCATCGAATCTTCGACAATGCAAGCTTGTATAGATGCTTATTTATCTCATTTCATCTTACAAACCAATCCCTGTTCCTGAGCCCACCCCAAAACCAGCTCCTTGCTGCTGCTTCCCCAGTTTTCTGTCTCGCCAGGGGAGTTTGGCACTGCCAGGATGCCAAAAATCCCAGAAAATGCTGGGCTCCTTGAGATTTTTATTTGAAATTCATTTTTGAGATCATGACGTCTTTTCCATGTCCGTTGCTCACAATTAATGGCTTAATAAAATGACTTAATGACGTAGGGAAGATGAGACAGAAGATTTCAAGCTGTTGTTTGGTGTCTGTGAGTATTTTTCAGCAAATCAGTGTTTTTTCAGACCTGTTTCTGATCCATTTCATTTCAAAAGTGATAAAGGTATTTAAGTGCTGAAGATATGAAACAATTTTCTTCCTGTTTCCTCACAACAAATAATTTTGCAGGGAGCCTGCAAGAAAGTGGAGAGAGAATTTACAAAGTTTGGAGACAGGATGGAGGGAATGGCTTTGTGATGAGACCCTGGCACAGGGTGCCCATCCCTGGAGGTTCCAGGCCAGGCTGGACAGGGCTTGGGAACAACCTGGATAGTGGAAGATGTCCCTTGCCATGGCAGGGGGGGTGAGATATCTTCAGTCCCTCCCAAGCCAAACAGTCTGGATTTTGGATTTTTGATTTTTGTCTGCATGTAAAACTACAAGCGAGCACAGTTTGGTTTGTTCTCTGGCAGGAGGGAGCTCAGGGTCAGTGCTGCACAAGGGTCTGGGGATCCCTTAGAGCTGACTCTAATTTGGCTGTAGTTAAGATGATTCTTTCTACTTATTTTTCTGCTAAATAGTGTCAATTTATATTCTACCAATGTCTGTGCTGGTGGAAGTGTGGACTTCCCCTGCCTCAGGAAGCACAAGCAGTGTGTGAATGTTTGGGGTTTGGCATCTGTTCCTCATCCTTCTTCCTGAGCTGTGGAAAGTCTCAGCTACCAAGTGGATTTTGTGGTGTGTTTGTAAACTGATCACACGTGGCCCAGGCTCAGCTTTCCTGGTGGCTCAGATAATTAAAACCAGAATATTGCTGGGCTTTAATGCTTTCTCATGGCTTTCATTTGCCTGCCTCCTTCCTCAGCTGCAGCTCTTCCAGTGCATCCAGAAGCAGCAAGACTGGGACTAACTGGGCTCTGGTTATAAATAAAAAATTAATTTTGATGGTCAATATTAAAATCTGTAGCCATCATTTGAAATGTCACGTGGATAATTTGGAAAGTATAATAATTCACATATTTTTTATTGTTTCACTTATTATTTAAGAAGAGTTTTACAGTTAAATTGTGGTTTTAGGAGGTGACTGGAAGCGTTGGTGTCTTGGAACATCAGCTGCTGTGCTTGTCTGAAAGTACAATTGTTTGGGTTATATATTATTATTTATATATTTGTTTTTGTAGTATATAGGGTTTATATATTAATTATTATATATTGTGTTTTTTATATATTTGATTTATATATTTATATATTGGTTTTTATATTATATATTTCTATATTGGCTTGTATATAGTATTTATATAGTTGGTTTATGTATATATATTGTTTTATATATCATATATATTGGGTTTACATATTATTATATATTTTATGCATTATATATAGTTTATATATCTCATTTATTTTACATATTTTTTTATATATTGTTTCTGTATTAGTTGTATATATTATTTATATATTGGTTTTATATATATGATTTCTATATTGGTTTTATGTATTATTTTTATATTGATTTTATATATTATTATTTATATATTGTGTATATATTATTATTTACATATTAGTTTTATATATTATTTCTGCATTAGTTTATATATTGGTTTTATATTATATATATGGTTTATATAATTTTTATATTGGTTTATATGTTATTATTATTATTATTTCTATATATGTTTTTTATATTTCATATATATGATGTTTTATTTCTAACTATTAATATATAATTTCTTCTAGAAAATATCAAGTTATGCTGTCTATGGCTCTTCTTCCCCACAGAGTGAAAGATTGCGCCCATAGTGGAACAGCTCTCCTGAGGAACATATCTCTGTAAATCTTCCCTAAAAAAATCCCTGAAGGCAAATAGTTCTGTGATGGACCCTCGAATACTGCTATGTTAGGCTTGGGTTCTGATTCTGAAGGTTTGCTGGAAAAAGCCCCTGTGGCAAACATTGACACCTGGTGGGCAAAGGGGAAGCAGAGCTCGAAGGCTGCAGCGAAGGAGGAGGAGGAGGGGAAGAAGAAGACAGGGAGGGAGCACAGAGAGCAGCAAGAGCGAGGCTCTGGGCGATGCACAGCAGCAATTCTCAGTGAAAGAAACCAACTTCTCGGAGGGAAACCTCAACTGAAGATTGGCCTTCAAGCAGAGGACAAAAAAGCCTCCCAAGAAACCTGTGAGAATTAATGTCTGCCGGCCTGCCATAAAAACCAGCATCAAGCAGCAAGAAGGGCTCCAAGAGTGGGAAGATGACAGAGGAGAAGAACGAGCACTGTCCTTCAAAGCAAGTGAGTGATGTGTCTGTGGGTCATTTGCAAGTCATGTACATTTAAGCTGAGTTTAAAAGCTTCATCATCTCTGCACCACTGTGTTCTGCTGTTTGCCTGTGTAACCTCTGATACTGAAGTGGCTGGAGTTAGAATGGTTTTATTTTGTGGCCATTAGGAGAAAAAATGCTCTTTCACAAGTGTGCCAATTTTTGTTTCGACAGCAGTGAAAGATGATTCCAGTTCACTTGAACTGGGTTCATTTCTGAAAAGTAGTGGGGAGATTTTCAGTCTCTTTTCTGTAACAAAGTGGAGGGGTTTGGATGTCTTGTCTCTCTTGAGATGGGGCTCTGGATGTGCTCGTGCTCATCTCTGCTCTTGTGATTTCTATTTTTTCCTACCTGTTACAAGCACTTGTTTTTGCTGTGTCTCACCTGTCACTGCTCAGACAGGGTTTGAAAAGAAAAATAAACTTTTCCAACTGAGTTAGAAACCAGCCTGGAGATAACTGCATGTAAATGCAGTGGCTGGAGAGATGTGCCAGGCTTTTCCAAACAGCAGGAAGGAGCCCTGCCTTGAGGATTTTGCTTTTATGATCTCCATGATGCAATCAGACAGCAGTCACAGATAGGGAAAAAGGATAAATGGAAGGATTACAACTACAGTTGCATAGATGCTAATTTTTTGGAGGGTTTGGTTACAGCCTGCTCTTTTTTTCCATAAACATAAAAGTTTTGTTAATCAAGGTTAGAATATACCCTCCTGTGGGTACTGCCAGCGGAATTCCAGGAATCCCTGGAAGTTGGAGTCCTTCCTTTGCAGGATTTTCTTTCAGGCTCTTCCTGCTCCAGAGCTTTCCCAAGGCTGAAGCATTTCCATTTCTCCAGCCTGTGTGCTGTTCTCAGGGCTCCCTGCATCAATCTGCCCTGGCAGAACCTGCCCAAGGGGAAGGAAAATTCCTCACCTTGTGCTGAGTGATGTTTGCTTGGCATACCCATGGATCTTTCTTTCCCTGAGCATACCCAGACCTTTCTTCCTTTCCCTCTGGCATTCGCCCTTTTCCTTTCCCTGGCCACCTGACCCAGATCCTTTCCCGCTGACATATCAAAACCTTTTGCCTGTCCCCTGACATACCCAGACCCTTTTCCTTCTCCCTGGCATCCCAGATCTTTTCCTTTCCCCTGGCATACCCAGAATCCCTTTTCCTGTCCCTGCCTTTCCCAGACCCTTTCCCCTGCATACCCAGATTTTCCTTTCCCTTTCCCTGGCATTCCCTTTTCTTTCCCGTCATAAGACTTTTCTTCCGCTGAACCCAAACCTTCTTTCCCATCTCTCCTCTTG
>NDFG01000305.1:7382-28190 GCA_002167245.1 Sporophila hypoxantha
CTTCCTTCCTCCTTCCCGTCCTTCCCGTCTTCCCTCCTTCCCTCCTTCCTCCTTCTCCCTTCCCTCCTTCCTCTCTTCTCCTCCCTCCTTCCCCCTTTTCCCTTCCCGTCCGTTTTTCTTTCGCTGCTTTGTTACCCCCTTTCCCTCACTTCTCCTTCCTTTTTCCCCGGTTTTTCCCCTTTTTTTTCCTTTTTTCCTTTTTTTTCTCTTCTCGTGCCCGTCCTCCCTCGTCCTTTTTTTCAACCGCGTTTTCCTTTTCACCTCTCATCCCTCTCCTCCTGCTGCAGCGCCTCTGGAAATCCCATTTTCTGGTCTCCCTGGGAAATGGCATGCGCTCGACACCCAGGGGGCAAAGCAACTGCTCGGGTCACCCTGTCACTCACGGTCCCACGAGGGACAATCCACCCTCATTGGGAGCAAGGGACAACTGGCTGAGCGCCTGCTTTTGCACAGGGGCCCAGGTGGGAAAAAAATGATTGATACTAGCACAAAGAAAGGGGCAAATATACACTGGATTGGTAAGGCACCAAAAAATAAAAAAAAAGTGAAAAAGCTGATTGCTAAGGCCAACAAAATCACAGGGATTCTCTGCATCCTGGGTCCATCCCTACACACGGACCATATGGATTGGAATTAAATTAATATGGAATTTAATTTTGCCATGCCCACCGAGCCCAGTCCGAGCGTCCTGCGCTGCCAGCGAGACCATCCAAAGGGCCACCTAGACCCCAAAACAACCATCCTCAAGGACAGCCAGACCTCAGAATCCTGGCTGTACCTAGACCCCAAGGCCCAGGCCAGCCACCCAGGACCCCAGAAACCATCCCCAGAGGCCAAACTCGCACCCAAACCAGGGGCTTATGTAGACCCCAAAATACCAGCCAGAGAACAACCGCAGACCCCAGAAACCGGGGCTACCTAGACCCAATGCAGCCCAGGGCATCCAGGGGCCCCAAGAACCCGTCCTACGGCCTCACCTAGGACGTCCCAAAAACCAGTCGCCATGCGGCCACCGTATGACCAAAAAAACCCATCTGCAGGGCCACCAGATCGCCAGAAACGCAAGCCAACCAAGACCTTCAACACCATCCCAGGCTGACCCAGTACCCCAAAAACCATCCAGGGCCAACTAGGACCCCAAAAACCCAGGGCCTACTAGAACACCGCCAGAACACATCCCAGGCACCCCAGCCCAAACAGCCTATCTCTAGGGCCACGCTAGATCAATAAAACATTCCCAGGGCCAGCCCGGCCCCCCCACCTAGACCCAGAAAAACACCAGGGCACCCCAGGAATCCCCAAAACACACTACCCAGGGCATGCACCAAGACCCCATAAAACCAATCCAGGGGGCCTATCCGCTCCTCAGGACACGCTGGCCGACGCAGCGCCCCGCTCACCTTGATGTGTCCTGGTGGGAGCGGCCAGGGAAGGGGAGACGGTGGCTGGGATGCCGCTGAGAAGCGGCCGGCTGGGTGCACAGCCTTGCCAAGCGGGCAAAGGATAGCAGGCCGGGGCTGCTGTGCCAGCTTGCGCAAAGCTGGGCAAGGAAGAGGCCGGGCTGCTGTGGCCAGCCTTGCCATGCGGGCAAGGAAGCGGTGCCGAGCCGTTGCCTAAGCCAGGTGCAAGGAGCGGCCTAGGCTGCGGTGCCATGCCTTGTCCGAAGTCTGGGCAAAGTGAAGCGGCCCAAGGCTGCAGTGGCCGGCAGCCTTGGAGCGAAACAGGTCAAGGGAATAGCGGCCAGGGCTGTCAGTGCCAGCCTTGCCGAAGCTTGGCAAAGGCCCCGGAGGGGCAAGCCAGCAGCTCCCTGCGCCAGCACGGGCTCGTGTGTGACATCGACGGCATCACTGCGGGGGACATGCCCGGGTTGCGGGGGGCGAAAGGGGAGCGCCAGTCGTGGAGAAGCTCCCCGGGGAATGGATGGATTGGATGGACTGGAAGTGGCAGTTGATGGGATAGGATGGATGAGGCCGGGAGCGGGGGGAAGGGGCGGGGAGTTTCCAAGAGAACAATAGTCGGCTCTGGTCTAGCCAGGCGGGCGGGGGAAAGGGCGAGTTGCCCCCGCTGCTGCGTCCAGCTGGGGTCAGGAGATGAGCCACAAAACAGCACTAAAAAGACTCGAGTTGTGTTTTATCGTGCCTGGAAACCTCCGGCTCGCGTCCCAGCGACGGGCCACAGGGGCTGCCCCGGCCAAGAAAGCGCCGCCCCGCGCTGCTGCTCTGCGGCGCTGCCGGGGTTTGGACAGGCGTGGCCGCAGCGGTCCGTGACCCCAGCAGGGGGGACATTTTGGGGAGGTGGCAGCTCTGGAGTCAGGTGCAGGGTGAGCAGTCCATGCGCCTTGGCAGCTCGGATGTCGACCCCGTTGTCTGCCTGGTGGGAACAGAGCGCGCAGTCCCCTCCGTTCCGGGATCACTGGGATCGCAGAGCCAGCATCCCCACATGGAGCCACTCATCCGCCCAATCCAGTGCCACATCCCCATCCCCAAAAGTTGGGGGCCACCATCCCACATGAAGCCACGCATCCCCAGTGCCATGCACCATCCCATCCAGTGCACCTCCCATCCAGTGGCCACCACCACTGCGTAGCGCGCCATCCCCACAGTGGAGCAGACCATCCCATCAGTGCACCATCCCATCCATTGCACGCATCCGCACATGGAGCTGCGATCCCCGAAGCAGTGCCACCATCCTCATCCAGTACCCAATTCCCATGCCAAGTGCCAACCATTCCCACATGGAGCCACCCATTTCCACCGTGGAGCCAACAGGATTCCGCACATGAGCCATCATTCTCCCTACCCAGTGCTCTACCATTCCCGGCTGCCAATGCCATTCATGTGCCCATTCAGTGCCCAACCGATCCCCCATTTCAGTGGCTCACATCCCCGGCACATGGCAGCCACCATTCCCACTCGAGTCCATCCATTTCCGCAGCCAAAGTCACGCGGATGTTCCCACTTGGAGCCGTACCAATCTCCACTCCAGTGCCACAGCATTCCCACCTGGAGCCAACTATGATTCCCACTTGGAGCCACCATCCGCCACAAGAGCCGACCAATTCCCCCTGCCAATGCCACCATTCCCATGCCTCGAGTGCCAGCCGATTGCCCATCCAGCGCCACCTATTGCCCGACATGGAAGCCGACATCCCCCTCCAAAGCCACCATCCCTTTCCGAATGCCACATGTCCACTGTTTGGAGACCAAGACAGTTCCCACCCAGTGTCACTATTCCCTTGGAGCCACCATTCGACGTCGGAGGCCAGCCATTCCCGACCATCAGGACCTCGAGGCACCACCCTGGACCTGGCCCCTGGAGTGGTTGAAAACTCTCCCCTTGAAGCCTCCTTTAAGAAGCCGCTTCCATGGCCTGGGAATTCCTGTCCTGATCTAATGTGTCTGTCACGCCGGCATCAAAGGAGCGCGGCCCACAGACCCTCCCCGCAGGTCAGCTCAGGGAATTAACGGCAGCGCCGCTGGAAAATCCTGCTGGACAAATTCCCTGCTCGCGAGCCGCGGGCTCCATGAATCACACCAGTGACGGGCCGATGCCTGGCTGCCAGCTGGCCACCCTCTGCTTGTCACCACCCTCGGGCCACCGGCTGCGCGTGGTCCGTAGAGCAATGGACCAGCGGGAGTGCCGATGGCCCGGCTGCTGTGTGCCCACGCGGACGGGGGTTCCGTGGTGACATCCGGTCCTGTGATCGGCCGCGGTCACTCCGTGTGGACAGTCCGGGGCTCTGTGACACGGCCTGCACACGCACAACACACGGAGCACAGCGCGCTCACACTCACCGTGCCACGCGCTGTCCCCTCCGCTGCTGCGCCACTCGCCCGAGCCCGTGGCTCTCCCGCAGGGCCGGGAGGATGATTTCCCTTCCAGCCATGGAGGACCGTCCATCGGTATCAATCATTAACCAGCCGCCGCAGTGTCCGCCAGCTTATCCCCCTCGGCTCTCGGGCGGAGCGCCGAGAGCCATGCCCTTGTTCTCTCCTTTAATGGCAACCGTCGGACAGCAATGTCATGGCAGGACAAAGGCCCGGCTCAGGAAAAGGGTTTCAAGGGAGTTCCGCGACCCCAGGACCCGCGGCTGCTCCTTGCATGCGTCCGGGGGGCTGCGCTGAGTTGTCCCCCATCCCCTTGTCCTCTGTCCCGCGGGAATCGGAGCGCTGGACGTCAGAGCCCCCGCGTGTCCCCGAGCTGCCCAAATTGCCAGATCCCCGGCGGGAAGCTGCTGGAACCGCCGGTCCCCAGCTCAGTGGTCCGAGGGCTGGCGCGAGGGCTGGGGCTGATCCCGAGGGGCTGGGCTCCCGAAGGGCTGGGGCTGATCCCCGACGCCAGGACCGCAGCGTCTGCTTTCGCGCGGCGCTCCCGCACCCCGAGATCGCAGCTCGGGACGCTTCTCCCGCACCCGAACCGGGCTCCGGCTGCTCCGCACCCACGAGCAATCGCTCCCCGAGGCCCCCGCATAGGACCCTCACGCTCCGCGAATCGCAGCTCGCACCCCGCACCCCGAGGACCTGCGTCCCCAGCGCACTGCCGCCCCGACTCCAGCACCCTCCGCACGGACGCTCCCCGTACGAGTCGCACCCTGAGGCTGCTCGCCCGCACCCCGGGCCGCGCCCGCACCGGTCCCCCCGGACTGCTCGAGGGCCTCCATCGGGCTTCGCAGCTTCCCTCTCCGCTTTCCCGAGAGGCTTTTCCAAGGATCATCAATGGCTGTAACTTTATCTTACCGGCGTGTTTACACCCAGCTGCGGCTCTTGGCTCCCTGCAGCCCGTGGCTCTGGGGCAAGCTTGTGCTCCCGCCCAGCCGCCATCCCGGCGCTGTACAGCGGTCCCTGCACCCTCCGACGACACCCCGCGACTGGGATGGCACCTGCAACCCCACGGAGAGGGGGTGGAGGAGGGAGGAGACGCAGCGCTGTCGCGCGTGCTGAGCCTAGCGGAGGCGGATGGAACTAGATGTCCCTGTCGGCTCTCCCCGCCCCCGCAGCGCCCGTTGCCGCGTTATCTCACACCTGCCCAGGGGTTTTGAATGATTAAACAGCCGGCTGTCGCCGCCGCCGCGGCTGCTCCGGCGCTGTCCCTATGCACGCCCCGCGGCTGCGGTGGCACCTGGGACCCCTGGCGACTTCTGTCACCTGCTGCTCCCAGGAGCTTCCCGATGCCGGCTCCGCTGAGCTTGTCCTTACAAACAACACAGAGGGTCCCCACCTGATCGCCATCTCCGTCAGCATCCCATGCCGGTCCCCTGAGTTTGGTCCCTACAGCAACACATACGAGGGTCTCCACCCTGTCCTGGCAACTGTCCCAGACTTCAAGCCAGGTCCCGCCAGCATTGTCCCCACAAGCAACAGAGGGTCTCCAGCCGCTCCCTCACTGCCCGTTCCCAACTCTCACCCTCAGTTTGTCCCTACAACGACACGACGAGGTCCCCACAACTGTCCCTACACCCTCAGGCTCCCAGATGCTTCTCATGCCGGCGTTCTTCAGCTTGTCCCTCAAAAACACACAGACAGGGTCCTCAGCCCTGTCCTCACCCTCACATCCCTGACAAGCACCCATGCCAGGTCCCCTCGAGTTTGGTCCCCACAAGCACACTAGAGAGGGTCCCACCCTGTCCTCACTCGCCTGTCCCAACTCTCCACCCTGCAGTTTTGTCCCTACAACAAAGAACACCAGGGTCCCCACCTTGTCCCTCACCCCTGTCCCAGCTCCATACTCTCACCATCCTCTCAGCTTGTCCCCACAAGCACACACAGGGTCCCACCAGCTTAGTCCTCACCGCTGTCCCAACTCCTAGCAGCTTTCCAGCACGCCATGGAGTCCACACCTTCCCTGACCGTGCACACGCTGATGCATCATGCCCGCCCTCTTGTCTACACACCAGAGGCCAGCCCGTCACACCCTGTCAGACAGCCCGGCGTTGTCTGCAACCACAAGGTCTCCCTGCCACACCTCCCGCCTCCTCAGACCACAGCCTCGGCACCCACTTCGACGCGGCACCCGGGATCTCGTGCCCAGCGCGCCCGGCTCCGGGCTGAGTACAAACCCTTGACCCGACGGCCCCCCGGGCCGCCGCGGATGGTTTCAAATCAACGGTCAACATCCACCCAAATACGCGCACCGGGGACGCGAGGCAGGAGCAGCAGCTGATAAGGCCGCAGATGTGCGGGTCAGGTTCGCTCCCCGTGCCCTGAGAGCGCCGTGCGAACGGGCACAGCTTGGGGAATTCCCATTCCCCGCACCCCACCTGGGATAAACTAACCACGAATTGCCTTTGTGAACACCCCACAACTGGGGTAGCGCTCAGGGGGTGCCAGGAGGGTGAAGTTGAAAGCATCCTAGCAGTGTATTCCTGAGCTCTGCAAACCCAGCAGCGCTCATTCCCTCTCCAGCACCCGGATGGGGATCAAGGGTGGAGCCCCCAAGCTGGTCTCTCATCAGGCTGTGGACACGTCTTGGGATGATTTTTGATAAACCCCACATTTCCACTCCGGAATCTCACACTTCAAAAAAAGACCAACAAAAGCCACTCAAGCGTGCGACCCTCGGCCCGTAGACGCAGCGGCGGCTTCCACGTGCTGCTGCCACCCGCGGGATCCGCATTTACGGTGCTGTTGCAGGCTCAAGGATGGGGGTTGGCAGCGCTGGCTCTGGCCCAGCGCCAGGGAGCTGCATGCGCTGCCAGGCCTCGCTGATTTCATCTGACCTCCCGCAGTCAAGTCCCCGGACAAGCCATCGGCACATTCGCCTGGCTAGCGCGGCACCGGAGCCCACACCTGCGCGGCGGGAGCCATGGGAAGGTGCCCAGCGCACTCATCCAGGCGTGGCAGGAGATTATATGGATCGCAGGCACGGTCCAAGGCGGCGTGGCGGGCAAGGAGCGGGCTGTGACACAGCGAAGCTTGTCACCCGTGGGCAGCTTTGTCACCTCCTCGCCCTCAGTTTGTCCCTACAAACACACAGAGAGTCCCCACACTGTCCCTCACCCCGTCCCAACTCTCAGCCCTCAGTTTGTCCCTACAAACACACACAGGGTCTCCACCCTGTCCTTCACCCCTGTCCCACATCCCTGCAGCACCCCATGCCAGGTCCCCTGAGTTTGTCCCCACAAGCACACGGAGGGTCCCCACCCTGTCCCTCACCCCTGTCCCAACTCCCAGCCCTCAGTTTGTCCCTACAAAAACACAGAGGGTCCCCACCCTGTCCCTCACCCCTGTCCCAGCTCCCATGAGCTTCCCATGCCAGGTCCCCTCAGCTTGTCCCCACAAGCACACAGAGGGTCCCCAGCCAGTCCCTCACCCCTGTCCCAACTCCCAGCCCTCAGCTTGTCCCCACAAGCACATGGAGGGTCTCCACCCTGTCCCTCACCCCTGTCCCACATCCCTGCAGCATCCCATGCCACGTCCCCTCAGCTTGTCCTTACAAACACACAGAGGGTCCCTGCCCTGTCCCTCACCCCTGTCCCAACTCCCAGCCCTCAGTTTGTCCCTGCAAACACACACAGGGTCTCCACCTTGTCCCTCACCCCTGTCCCCCGTCCCTGGAGCACTCACAGCACCGGCACCACCTTCCCGACGCGGCCACCGCGGGAATTCCGCCTTTGTCCAGCCCCTCAGCAGCGCCGGGGGCGTCGGGGCTGGAGTGATCGCAAACAGCCTTGGACAAACATCTGCACGGCACCACCCCCGGGCCGGCCGCGGGATGGTTTCAATCACGGTCAAATCCCACCCAAASCGCCCGGGGGAGCGAGGCAGGAGCAGCAGCTGATAAGGGCCTGCAGATGTGGGGCTCGGTTCGGCTCCCCGTGTCCGTGAGACGCCGTGGAACGGGCACAGCTTTGGGAATTCCCATTCCCCGCACCCACCTGGGATATAAACCACGAATTCCTTGTGAACACCCCACACTGGGYGCGCTCAGGGGGTGCAGGAGGGTGAAGTGAAGCATTCCTAGCAGTGATTCCRGAGGCTCTGCAAACCCAGCAGCTGCTATTCCCTCTCCAGCCCACCYGGATGGGGATCAYGGTGAGCCCCAACCTGGTCTCCATCAGGCTGTGGAGCCTCTTGATGATTTTTGAATAAACTCCCCAATTTTCCACTCTGGATCTCCCACACTCAAAAAAAACCAACAAAGCCACCAAGGCGGCACCTCGGCCGTGAGACAGCGGCGGCTCCCACGTCGCTGCTGCCACCGCGGGATCCCATTTCCCGGTGCTGTTTGCAGGCTCAGGATGGGGGGTTTGGGCAGCGCTGGCTCTGCCCCAGCCCYGGAGCTGCAGCGCTGCCAGGCCTCGGCTGATTCATCCCGACCTCCCGCAGTCAAGCCCCGACACATTCGGCACATTCCTGGCATAGCCGGCACCCGGAGCCCCACACCTGCCGCGGCGGGAGCCTGGGAAGGTGCCAGCGGCACCATCCAGGCCGTGCCAGGAGATTTATGGATCGCAGGCACGGTCCCAAGGCCGGCGTGGCGGGGCAGGAGCGGCTGTGACACAGCGAACTTGTCACCGTGGGCAGCTTTGTCACCTCCTCGAGCGTCCCCGTTGTTTTGCTGGTGCGGTGCCAACGCGTCCRTTGTGTCGGGCTGGGTGTGAATGGGGGAAATTCTCCTTTTTTAGATCTGATCCCACACCTTGCCGGGCCTGGGAACAGCCTGTCACCGGCGCGGTGACACAACCGTGCCGGTTGTGCAAGGGCTTTGCACCAAACAGCTCCCAAGGACGGGATCGGCGCTGGCTCCGGGCTGGCCACGGTGGCTCTGTGGCCCCAAACCCATCTGTGGCACATCCCACGGCCCCGGGAGAGCTCTGGGATCARGGAATGGGTGCCAGGGAATGTGTGGAGCAGCCAAAAACATTCCTGAGTGCCTGGGAAGAGGCGCTGTGGAGCCAAGCCTGGCACCCATGGTTGGCACGGCAGCTCCAGCCCCTCCAAAAAAACGGGCACGTGCCCACCTCAGCAATCCCCGTGTACAAAAGAGCCAAAACTCCCCCAAATCGGGTTTGTCCTAAGCAAAAAGGTCTTAAAAAAACCACACTCGGTGTTCCCCAAATCCCAGGGTCAGGCTCAGGATTTGCAGCCTTTGCCAGGATTTCCCCTGCAAATTCCCTCGGGACATCCCGGGAGGGGGGAATCGCAGCTTTTCCCTCGCTGTCCTCGGATGTGACAACCCTGACTGAGTGTCACCTCCAGCCCACCACACCCTGGAACGGCTTCCCGGTGAATCACAGCTCATTCCCAGCTTCCCAACCGCGTCCTCATCAGCGCCCCGAGCCCGGAGCAGCCCCGGGGGAAAAAGCCAGGAATCTGCTGGGGGAAAAACAGGCGGAGCCGAAAACCAAACCCTGGGAGCGTCCCAGGCGGCGCGGGGACAAGGACACACCTCTGTGTCACCAACCAGCCCGGGCCGTGTCGCTTGTCCCCCTCCCAGCGCCACCTCCGCAGCGCCACGGGCGGGTCGGGCTCTTGTTTGGTCAGCGTGGGATGCTTCCAGTTGGAAATCGGGACAGTTCCAGCATGGCCAGAGCGCCGCTTCCCAGAAATCCCATTAGCGCCGGAGCGCGGTGCCAGGTCCCCCTTCCTTCTCSCCCACAAATGAACGCGGCCCCGGCCCTTCCTCCGCCCCGCGGGGAGGAGCGGCCCCGGAGCCGGGGACGGGAGCTGYAAGGGCGGGATGGCTGAGCCGGGCTGGAGCCGGGCCCGGCCCCGTCCTCGGCAGGGCCTTTGGGAGCGGGGGAGCAGCTCGGGATGAGCCCCTTGGGATGTAAAAGAGGATTCCCTTGGAATGTTTCATAGGGTCTTCTGCAAAATGTCCGCAGGATCCCTCCAAAAAGTGCCACAGAATCCCTCCAAAAATGTCCCAGTAGTCCGCTCCAAAAAAGTGCCAGGCAGACATCCCTGCAAAAATGTCCGCAGGATCCTCAAGTCCAAATCCCAAAAGTGTCCAGATCCCCAAGGAAGATCCCTCCCAAACTGTCACAGGCATCCCCTCTTGGATTGCACGGATTCCTCTTGGAATGCTCACTGGACACTGAATCCCTCCAAAAATGTGACAGGATCCCTTCAAAAAATGTCACAAGATCCCACCCTGGAATAGCCCAAAGGATCCCCCCCAAAAGTGCCACAGAATCCCTCCAAAAATGCTCACAGGATCCCACGCAAGGTGCCACAGGCATTCCACGCCAAAATGTCACAGGGTCCCTCCCAAAAATGTCACAGATCCCCACCCTTGGAATCCCAAAGGATCTCTCCCAAAAGTGCCACAGAATCCTCTCAAAAAATGGTCCACAGCGATCCCCTTGATTGCCGCACACGGAATCCCTCTTGGGATGCTCAATGGACCACTGGATCCCTCCAACAAATGTCATGGGATGCCCCACCTGGAGATACCATAGGATGCACCCTCCAAAAGTGCCACAAGAATCCGACTCCAAAAATATCACAGAATCCTCGCAAAAATGTGCCACGGATTCCTACGCAAGGTATCACAGGTATTCCACCCAACAATGTGCCACAGGAGTCCTCTCCAAGAATGTCACGGGAAATTCCGACCTTGAATGCGCACCCACATTGAGGAATATACCGTCCCAAAATATCACAGGATCCCTCCCAAAAGTGCAAAGAATCACCCCACAATATCACAGGATCCCACCAAGGTTGTCACAGGATTCCACCCAAAATGCCACAGGATTCCACCCAGAATGTACAGGGTTCTCTCCAAAAATGTCCCAGGATACCCCTCTTGGAATGCCCACAGGATTCCCCTCTTGGGATGCTCACTGGACACTGGATCCCCTCCAAAAATGTCCATGGGATCCCCACCTTGGAATACCCAAAGGATCCCTCCCAAAAAGTGCCTACCGAATCCCGTCCAAAAACTCACAGGTTCCCACAAAAATGTCACAGATCCCCTCCAAAAATGTCGGCAAGATCCCCACCTTGGAATGCCCACAGGAATCCCTCCCAAAATATCACAGGATCCCTCCCCAAAGTGCCACAGAATCCTCCAAAAATGTCACAGGATCCCACCAAGGGTGTCACAGGATTCACCCACAATGTCAACAGGATCCCTCCAAAATGTCACGGGATCTCCACCCTTGGAATGCCGCACAGGATCCTCCCAAACAGTGGCCACAGGATCCACCCAAAAGTGCCAGCAGCAACCCTCCAAAATGGTCACAGGACCCCTGCAAGGGTCCTCACAAGCAGCTGGGACCCAGGAGTGGAACAGCCAAGGCAAGCTGGGAGGGGGGTTTGCTGAGCCCTGGGAAGAAGCCCGCAGGCGTCCCACCATTCCCGGAGGGCACAGGCCGGATAAAGGCGTGGGAAGAGCAGCCGGGCAGAGGAGGGAGCCTGAGGGATCACAGGTGATCCAGAGGGGACAACAGCCTGGATCTGGGAGGGATCACAGGTGGACCATGGGGGGGGAATCAGAGGTGGATCAAAGCAGGGGGATCACAGGTGGATCCAGGTGGGATCACAGGTGGATCCAGAGGGATCATGGATGGATCCAGGTGAGGGATCACAGGTGGGATCTGGAGGGAATCACAGGTGGATCAGGCAGAGATCAGCAGGTGGATCTGGGAAGGATCACAGGTGGATCCAGGTGAAGGGATCACAGGTGATCCAGGTGAAGGATTACAGGTGATCCAGAGGGATCACAGGTGGTCCAGGTGGATCAACAGGTGGATCTGGGAGGGAATCACAGGTGGATCGCAGGGCAGGGATCACAGGTGGATTGCTGGGGGGGATCACAGTGGATCCAGGTGAGGGATCACAGGTGGATCCAGAGGGATCACAGTGGATCCAGAGGGATCACAGGTGATCCAGGTGGCAATCACAGGTGGATCCAGGCAGGGATCCACAGGTGGACCAGGGGGGATCACAGTGGATCTGGGGGGGGCAAAGGGGGGATCACAGGTGATTCAGAGGGATCAAGGTGATCCAGGTCAAGGGAATCACAGGTGGATCCAGAGACAGGGATCACAGGTGGATCATGGGGGATCACAGGTGATCCAGGGCAGGATCACAGGTAGATGCAGGGGGGATCAAAAACAGGTGGATTCCAGGGCAGGGATCACGAGGTGGATCCATGGGGGATCACAGGTGGATCAATGCAGGGATCACAGGTGGATCCAGAGGGGGATACGAGGTGGATCTGGGAGGATCACAGGTGGATCCAGAGGGGGAATCACAGTGGATCTGTGGAGGGATCAACAGGTGGATCCAGGGCAGGGATCAAGGTGATCCAGAGGGGATCACAGGTGGATCTGGGAGGGATCAAGGTGGATCCAGGTGCAAGGGATCAGAGGTGGATCCAGGTGAAGGGATCAGTAGGTGGATCCAGAGGGATCACAGGTGATCTGGGACGGGATCACAAGGTGGATCCAGGGTTGAGGGATCAGAGGTGGATCCAGAGGGATCACAGTGGATCGCAGAGGGATAACAGGTGGATTGCAGGTGAGGGATCACAGGTGGATCCAGAGGGGATCACACGGTGGATCTGGGAGGGATCAAAGGTGGACCCAGACGGGATCAACAGGTGGATCTGGGAGGGATCACAGGTTGGATCCAGGGGGGATCACAGTGAGGGATCACAGGTGGATCTGGGAGGGATCACAGGTGGATTCCAGGTGGGATCACTCCAAGCAGGTGGCCCAAGCTCGTGGCTCCCTTTTCCCATGGGTTGCTGCAGGATGTTGTTCCATGTGATTGGGAACCGAATGTCCCCCAGCCCAGGAGCCACTGGGGCAATGGAGGATATGTGATCCAAGCTCAGCTCCAGAGGTAAATCAGGAAAAATCCATGCCCTGCCCTCAGCTCCTGAGGGAATCAGGAAAATTCCATCCCTGCCTCAGGCTCTGAGGGAATCAGGGAAAATCCATCCTGCCCTCAGCTTCCTGAAGGAAGCAGGGAAGGGCCACATCCCTGCCTCAGCTCCTGAGGGAAGCAGGGAAGAGCCATTCCCTGCTCCTCAGCTCCTGATGGTAATCAGGGGAGAGCCAATCCCTGCCCTCACGCCTGAGGAAAGCAAGGGAAGCGCCATCCCTGCCCTCAGCTCCCTGCGGGAAATCAGGGAAAATCCATCCTGCCCTCAAGCTCCTGAGGGAAGCAGGGAAGAGCCATCCCGCCTCAGCTCCTGAGGGAAAGCGCAGGAAGCGCCATCCTGCCCTCAGCTCTGAGGGAAGGCAGGGAAAGAGCATCCTGCCCCAGCCTGGCCCGGGGCCTTTCCCCTCACCTTTCCCTGTCCAGCAGGACGGGGCGAGCTCAGGGAAGGAACGGAGCAGGATGGATCCAGGATCAGCTCCAATCCTGCCCCAGCCGCAGGGCTGGAGAAGCTCATTCCCAGCCCCTGGGCATCCCCAGGGATGGCTGGAGCCGTGGGTGGAAACCACAGCCAGCCACAGTCCCCACCAGCCCACAGCAGGCCAGGAATGATCCGCCACACGCCAGCCCACAGCCCACACGCAGGCCAGGGAATCCCAAATCCCACAGCAGGACAGGGAAATCCCATCACAGACATCCAAATCCCCAATCCCACAGCAGCCAGGAATGATCCTGCCACAGCCAGCCACAGCCCATCAGCAAGGCCAGGGAATCCAAATCCCACAGCAGGACAGGAATCCCACCACACCATCCCAAATTCCCACATTCCATAACAGGGCATGGAATTCCCATCTCGCCAGACATCCAAATCCCATAGCAGGCGCGAATCGCACCATAGACCATGCAAAATTCCACATCCCAAATTCCACATCCCACAGCAGGGGACAGGGAATCTCTACCACAGCCAGCCCACACGCACAGCAGTGCCAGAGGATCCCCAAATTCCACAATCAGGGGATAGGTAAATCCCATCAAGTAGGGGAGCTGGGCTCGGCCCCCAAATTCCACATCCCCACATCAGGCCGCCGGAAATCTCACCACGCCATCCAAATCCCACGAGCAGGCCAGGAATCCCAAATCCCACATAGGCCAGGGAATTCCAGCACACCTCACGGTGCTGCCTAAACAGGGGCTGGGCGCACCCCTGAGCACTGGGATGTTGGGGGGAGGACAAGAGCTTTTCCGGCTCCAGGGGAAAACCTGGCAAGCCTGACAGGGGGCCCACAGGGAATGGTCAATTTAAAAGAGCCTTTCTTAAAGCATCCCTTTAAAGAGAACGAAGCAGGAGACACGGCTGAGAGTCTTCTCCAGGTTGAATTGGAACAGTGGCAGTCACTCTGCCTAGATTTTAGCTGGGAATTCCATCAGAATCCCAGCAGCTCCTCAGGCGCTCCCAGGCTTTGGGCCTGGCCCATGGCAGCAGGGACAGACCCCCCAGCTGGGTAGGATCACCCCAAACCAGGCAGGATTCATCCCCCCCTAAACCAGGCAGGATCCCCAAACCAGGCAGGATCCCAAAACCAAGGCAGGATCCCCAAACCAGGCAGGATCCCCCCAAACCAGGCTCAGGATCCCCCAACCAGGCAGGATCCCCAAACCAGGCAGGATTCCCTTCCAACAGGGCAGGATCTCCCCCAAAGCCCCCTCCAGCTGGGTAGGATCCCCCCAAACCAGGCAGGATCCCCTCCAAACCAGGCAGGATCCCCCCACAACTGGACAGGATCCCCCCAAAACCGGGCAGGATCCCCCCAAAACCGGACAGGATGTCCCAAAAACCAGCCAGGATCCCCCTCCAAAACCAGGCATGATCCCCCCAAAACTGGGCAGGATCCCCCCGAACCAGGCAGGATTCAGAGCCCTGTGCAGCCCCGGCTGCCCCTGCCCCTCTCCCGGCCGTGCCAGCCTTTTCCTGCTGCCACACCTTCCCCGCAGCTCCGGCACGGAATTAACCCCTGGCACGGCACGGCACGGCACGGCACGGCCTGGCCCGCTGTGCCCACCGTGCCACCTGCCCGCGTCCCCACTGTCCCCGTGTGACACCGGGGCTGCTCCAAACCCCATCCTCGGCTCCCCCAACCTCTCCATCCCTCGGAGTTTCCCTCCATCGCCCCAATCCCGGTTTTAACCCCCAGAGTTCCCCTCCATCACCTCAATCCCGGTTTTAACCCTCAGAGTTCCCCTCCATCTCCCCAATCCCGGTTTTAACCCTCGGAGGTTCCCCCTCCACCTCCTCAATCCCGGTTTTAACCCTCAGAGTTCCCCTCCACCTCCTCAATCCCATTTTTAACCCTCGGAGTTTCCCTCCATCTCCCCAATCCCATTTTTAACCCCCGGAGTTTCCCTCCATCGCCTCAATCTCATTTTTAACCCTCGGAGTTTCCCTCCATCGCCTCAATCCCGGTTTTAACCCTCGGAGTTTCCCTCCATCTCCCCAATCCCGGTTTTAACCCTCGGAGTTTCCCTCCATCGCCCCAATCCCGGTTTTAACCCTCGGAGTTTCCCTCCATCGCCCCAATCCCATTTTTAACCCCCAGAGTTTCCCTCTCCATCGCCCCAATCCCGTTTTTAACCCCCAGAGTTTCCCTCCATCGCCTCAATCCCTTTTTTAACCCTCGGAGTTTCCCTCCATCGCCTCAATCCCCTTTTTAACCCTTCCCAAGCCGGGCAGTGAGCACGCAGCCGCCTCGGTTACCTGCTCCAGGTGCGGAAGGGCAGAGCCCAGGAGCCCCGGGATGGCCGGGAAGGGAACGGGAAAAGCCTCGGTGGCCTCCGAGGAGCCGGCAGGGCAGGAACAGCCCGGCTGATAAGGCAGGGCTGAAATCCGAACCTGCAGCTTTGGCTCCTCGCTATATAAACACGGCGCACACCCCCGGCCGCGCTGCCACTCCCGCTGCGACAGCGACAGCGACAGCCACGCTGCCCGAGCCCCGAGTGGCCGCTCCTGCCCTGCCCGTGCTCCAGGTGGAGCCTCTCGCTGGTTTTGGGGCGGCGCTTCAGGTGTGCTCGGGCTCCGCGGGGCGCTGCGAGCGGGGTTTGGGGATTTGGGAAGGGTGGGCACAGGGTGGGCACTGCCATGCTGGGAATGCGGGAATAAACGGCGTGGGAGAAGAGAAAAGGCGGGGTTTGGCCTTAAAAAATACAGGTGGGAGGGGCTGAGCGCTGGGTCAGCTGATGGGGCACCTGTGGCGACGGGAAATGTCCCCTCGGCCAGAGGGGACACCACGGCGTGACAAAGGCAGGGTGCTGTGGGAATCCATACAGTTAAATCCATAATTTTTTTTTTCCACCAATCTAAAACCTTTTAACTTTATGGATTCCCACAGGGTGCCAGCCCGGGGGGAGCCTGGGCTCGCTGGGGACACGGTGGCTGATGGCCAGGACGTGGTGCCACCGTGCCACCGCTGACTTCCTTGTGCCACCACCGCGGGACTTCCTGGTGTGGGCAGAATGCCCGCCCTTCCTGCAGAGGGACAAAAAACCCTNCCACCGTGCCACCGCTGACTTCCTTGTGCCACCACCGCGGGACTTCCTGGTGTGGGCAGAATGCCCGCCCTTCCTGCAGAGGGACAAAAAACCCTCCAGAGGACAAAACCCAGCCCTGTTTTTTCCCAATTCTTCAGGCTCAGCCCCAAACTGGGACGGTCACATAGCACAGGTGAGGCTGGGCCAGGCAGGGTGTTCTGCTCAGGCCCACTGGGATCATCCTGGGAATTAATTAATTAATTAACCAAAAATGAAATGCCAGAGGGACAAAAAACCCTCCAGAGGACAAAACCCTGCCCTGTTTTTTCCCAATTCTTCAGGCTCAGCCCCAAACTGGGACGGTCATATAGCACAGGTGAGGCTGGGCCAGGCAGGGTGTCCTGGGATCATCTTGGGAATTAATTAATTAATTAATCAAAAAGGGAATGCTAGAGGGACAAAAAACCCTTCAGGAGGACAAAACCCAGCCCTGTTTTTTTCCCAATTCTTCAGGCTCAGCCCCAAACTGGGATGGTCACATAGCATGGGTGAGGCTGGGCCAGGCAGGGTGTCCTGCTCAGGCCCACTGGGATCATCCTGGGAATTAATTAATTAATGAACCAAAAAGGGAATGCTAGAGGGACAAAACCCTCTGGAGGACAAAACCCTGCCCTGTTTTTTTCCCAATTCTTCAGGCTCAGCCCCAAACTGGGACGGCCACATACCATGGGTGAGGCTGGGCTGGGAGCTGCTCCAGCCCATGGGGTGAGCTGGGCCAGGCAGGGTGTCCTGGGATCATCCTGGGAATTAATTAATTAATTATCCAAAAAGGGAATGCCAGAGGGACAAAACCCTTCGGGAGGACAAAACCCTGCCCTGTTTTTTGTCACATACCATGGGTGAGGCTGGGCCAGGCAGGGTGTCCTGGGATCATCTGAGGAATTAATTAATTAATTATCCAAAAAGGGGATGCCAGGAGCTGTGCCAGCGGTGGGTGAAGCCTCTCTGTGGCACATCCGAGGGCACACTGACAGCTTTGTGCCACGGAGCTGAGTTTGGGAAGCTGCAGCTCACATTCCCTGAGTTTTGGGAAGCTGCAGCTCACACTCCCTGAGTTTTGGGAAGCTGCAGCTCAACTCCCTGGTTTTGGAAGCCTGCAGCTCACATTCCCTGAGTTTGGGAAGGCACAGCTTCACTTCCCTGAGTTTTGGAAGCGCAGCTCACACTCCCTGAGTTTTGGAAGGCACAGCTCACACTCCCTGAGTTTGGAAGTGCGCAGCTCACATTCCCTGAGTTTGGGAAGCGCAGCTCACATTCCCTGAAGTTTTGGGAAGCTGCAGCTCACATTCCCTGAGTTTTGGAAGGCGCAGGCTCACATTCCCTGAGTTTGGGAAGCGCAGCTCAACACTCCCTGAGTTTTGGGAAGCTGCAGCCTCACACTCCTGAGGTTGCTGTGGAAGGCACAGCTCACTTCCCTGAATTTTGGGAAGGCTGCACGCTCACCACTCCCTCGAGTTTTGGGAAGGCGCAGCTCCACCACTTTCCCCTTGAGTTCTTGGGAAGTGCAGCTCACACTCCCTGAGTTTTGGGAAAAAGGCGCAGCTCACACTCCCTGAGTTTTGGGAAGCTGCAGCTCACTTTCCCTGAGTTTTGGAAGCTGCAGCTTCACATTCCTGAGATTTTGGGGAAGCTGCAGCTCACAATTCCCTGAGTTTTGGAAGCAGCAGTTCACACTCCCTGAAGTTTTGGGAAAGCTTGCAGCTTCACATTCCTGAGTTTGGGGAAGCTGCAGACTTCACATTCCCTGAGTTTTGGAAGGCGCAGCTTCACATTTCCCTTAGTTTTGGAAAGGCTCCAGCTCACATTTCCCTGAGTTATTGGGAAGCGCGCAGCTGCACATTCCCTGAGTTTATGGGAATGTGGCAGCTCACACTCCCTGAGTTTTGGGAAGCTGCAGCTCAACATTCCCTGAGTTTTGGGAAGGTGCAGCTCACACCTCCCTGAGTTTTGGGAAGCGGCGCAGCTCACATTCCCTAGTTTTGGAAGGTGCAGCTCACACTCCCTGAGTTTTGCGGAAGCTTGCACTCACATTCCTGAGTTTTGGGAAGGCGCAGTCACATTCCTGAGTTTTGGAGCTGCAGCTCACATTTCCCTGAGTGTAGTTTTGGGAAGGCCGCAGCTCACATTCCTGAGTTTTGGGAAGCTGCAGCATCACATTCCTGAGTCTTTGGGAAGCTTGGCCAGCTCACATTCCCTGCTATCAGAGGCTGATCGGGCTGCTTAATTGTGGAAATTTCAGGCGCGGAGCTCGCAGCCAGCTCCCCGCCCCGGTGCAACAAGCGAGCCCCGCGGGGGCAGCAGCGACAATCCCAAGCCTGTTTCCCGTCCCGGCCACCTGCTGCTCCCCCGAGGCCCGGCAGGAAGAGCTGGAGCTCCTGGCATCCACCCCGGATGGCCGGACAGGGCCACAGTGTCCCCAGGTCCCCCAGGACACGCAGCCAGGCCGTGGGACCCTCCCCAGCACAGGGGTGCAGCGTTCCCTGAAGCTCAGCAGATCCCCCAAAGGTGAAGTTGGGAAAGCACGATTTGGGTTGGAGTGGGATGAGGATTTCCTCCCAGAGGTTGCCCTGAGGTTCATTCCATGCCTCCTGGTATGAAAAATCTCCCCTCTAGCAGCAATCACAAGCCTGGCAAAGCACCCAAATCACCTTCCCAGCACCCGCCAAAAAAATCACTGTGTGAAGCAGAGAAGCTTTTCCCAGCCCGGGCTGGGGCTCACCCTACCCAGCACAGAGGAGATTTGGGGCACGATGGAGGAGAAATTGGGAGGCCTCTCCGTGGGTGTTTTGGAATGCACAATCGATCAAAATTTGCCTCAATATGAATTTTTTCTTTCAGGTTTTTTTCACTTACAAGAGAAGACGAACAGAGCCAACCCCTCAGGCTTCCCAGCCCAATTCCTGCCCCATCCACACAAGGAAAGCGAATCCTTCCACTCCTCAGGGGGCTGCTCTGTGACCCCAGCCCACCCGAGCTTTTGGGGGATCCCTTCACTCCCAAACGGGGGTTCAGCCCCCCCAAACAGCCTCCCACCCCGCCGGGACACGGAGGCATCCCCCCCCCTGCACTCCAGCAACCCGAGCCTGAAACCCAAGGTCCTGCTGTATCTGCAGCTCGAGCATGTCTGCATGATAAGAGGATGAGATTAAGGCCGCGGCAGCCTCGGCGCTATCAGCAGCCCTTCCTCCAGCCCTGCACCCCAAGGCCGAGGGGTCCAACAGCCCCAAACATCCCCCAAACATCCCCCAAACATCCCCCAAACATCTCCTCCCCATCAACCTCTCGCTTGGACAAGTTTTGAAACTTCCACCCCATTCCCCCGGGGTTGTTGTTTCCTAATCAGGCAAAGCGTTGGTTCAGGGAAGAAAAAAATGAATTAAAATAAAAAAAAACACACAACAAAAATAACAAATCACAGAGCAGAGCAAATAATGTGTCAGGGTTCCCAGGACTGAGGGCTCCAACACCCCCCAAACATCTCCTCGCCATCAACCTCTCGCTTGGACAAGCTTTGAAACTTCCACCCCATTCCCCCGGGGTCGGTGTTTCCTAATCAGGCAGAGCGTTGGTGAAAAAAAATGAATTAAAATTTAAAAAACCACGCAACAAAAATAACAAATAAATCACCGAGCAGAGCAAATAATGTGTCAGGGCTCCCAAGACTGAGGGGTCCAACACCCCCCAAACATCCCCCAAACATCTCCTCCCCATCAACCTCTCGCTTGGATGGGATTTCAAACTTCCACCCCATTCCCCCGGGATCGGTGTTTCCTAATCCGGCAAAGCGTTGGTTCAGGGGAAAGAGGGAAAATTGAATTTAAAAAATTAAAAAAAAAACCAAAACAACTCCACGCAATCAAAATAACAAATAAATCACAAAGCAGAGCAAATAATGTGTCAGGGTTCCCAAGACTGAGGGGTCCAACACCCCCCAAACATCCCTCAAACATCTCCTCCCCATCAACCCCTCACTTGGATGGGATTTCAAACTTCCACCCCATTCCCCCGGGGTTGTTGTTTCAGGCAAAGCGTTGGTTCAGGGGAAAAAAAATGAATTAAAATTAAAAAACCACGCAACAAAAATAACAAATAAATCACCGAGCAGAGCAAATAATGTGTCAGGGTTCCCAAGGCTGAGGGGTCCTACATCCCCCAAACATCTCCTCCCCCATCAACCTCTCGCTTGGATGGGATTTCAAACTTCCACCCAATTCCCTCGTGGTTGTTGTTTCCTAATCAGGCAAAGCGTTGGTTCAGGGGAAAGGGGGAAAATTGAATTTAAAAAATTAAAAAAAAACCCAAAAAACACGCAATCAAAATAACAAATAAATCACAGAGCAGAGCAAATAATGTGTCAGGGTTCCCAAGACTGAGGGGTCCAACACCCCCCAAACAT
>NDFG01000305.1:63480-89017 GCA_002167245.1 Sporophila hypoxantha
ACTTGGAAGCTCCTGGAGCAGCCCCAATCCCATCCCCTGCTCTGCTGTGACATTCCTGGGTCCCAGGACACACAGGAAGGTGGTTGGTTCCTGGGCTCACAGCTCCAACCCCACCAAAAAGCTCCCAGGGCAGCCCCAGTTCCATTCCCTGCCCCACTGTGACATTCCCAGGTCCCAGGACACACAGAAGGTGCTCCCTGACTCAGAGGACACAACTTCAACCCCACCAGGAGGCTCCCAGGGCAGCCCCAACCCCATCCCCTGCTCTGCTGTGACACCCCCAGGTCCCAGGACACACAGGGACAGTGCTCTCTGCCCCCAGGGTCACAGCTCCAGCCTGACCAGGAGGCTCCCGGAGCAGCCCCAATCCCATCCCCTGCTCTGCTGTGACACCCCCAGATCCCAGGACACACAGGAAGGCGGTTGGTTCCTGGGCTCACAGCTCCAACCCTACTTAGAGGCTCCCAGGGCAGCCCCAATCCCATTCCCTGCCCCACTGTGACACTCCCAGGTGCTGTGGTGCTCAGGGAAGGTGGTCCCTGCTCCAGAGGAGGCACAACAAAATTCCACAGTTCCAGCCCCACCAGGAGGCTCCTGGAGCAGCCCCAGTTCCATTCCCTGCCCCACTGTGACACTCCCAGGTCGCAGGACCCACAGAAGGTGCTCCCTGACTAAGAGGACACAACTTCAACCCTTCCAGGAGGCTCCTGGAGTAGCCCCAGTCCATTCCTTGCTTTGCTGTGACATTCCCAAATCCCAGCACACACAGGAAGGTGGTTGGTTCCTGAGGTCACAGCTCCAACCCCACCTGGAGGCTCCCAGGGCAGCCCCAATCCCATTCCCTGCCCCACTGTGACATTCCCAGGTGCTGTGGTGCTCAGGGAAGGTGGTCCCTGCTCCAGAGGAGGCACAACAAAATTCCACAGCTCCAGCCCCACCTGGAGGCTCCCAGGGCAGCCCCAATCCCATCCCCTGCCCTGCTGTGACATTCCCAGGTCCCAGGACACACAGAAGGTGGTTCCTGGGGTCACAGCTCCAGCCCCACCTGGAGGCTCCCGGAGCAGCCCCAGTTCCATTCCCCGTCTGCGGCCGCCTCAAGGCCGCTGCCCAGATCAGAGCGGCCGATCCCGGCGCTTTGCTCCAGCCCGCCGGGGATCTTTGCTCCCTMTGCCGGGTTTTTATGGCTGGCTGGGCGCACAGGGAAAGCTCCGGCAGCCAGATAGGGACGGGCTCAAAGATCCCGTCTGGAGCAGCCGGAGCCCCGCGCCGGGCGAGGCGCAGCCTGCAGCTCTCAGCCTGTCTAGACACCAAAATCGCCTCGCCACGGCCCCGATCCCAGCYCTGGAGGCAAGGAAGGGGCGAGAGGGAATGGGGAACATCCCAGTGGGATGAACCGGGAGCMGCGCCTCGGGCTGGAGCCTCGCGGAGCCGCTGCTGCCTCAGCCCGGCCAGCACAGCCAGCTCCGTGCCCCACAACATCCGAGAGCTCCAGGAATTCCCGGAGGAATATTTCCCTGCGGGATGACGCGGGGAAAGGGGGTGGTTGGCTCGCCCACCCCACCCCGGAGCCTTTCCGAGGAGAAATTTTGCATCTGGGACGGGCGTTTGGAGCAGGAGCTGCAGGTGCAGGGCGCGGAGCTGGGGCTGCTCCTGCGCGATCCAGGGAACATCCCGCAGCATCCCGGGCTGCTAAAGCTTCTCCTCCTGCCCTTTCTCACTTACTTGATGAAGTAGAGGCCGCCGTGCATGGTGGTGTCCACCTCCCAGCCTCGGGGCAGCCCTGCGGGGACAGGCCAGCAGCGGCGTCACCCTCGCTGTCCCCGCCGGGGAAGGGCAGGAGGGTGAGGGCAGGGATTGAGGGGTGACGGTGACACTTRGCAGCTGGCTCTCACAAGGCTCAAAGCGCATTTTTGGAGAGGTTTGAGGCCCCTCCTCATCAGAGACCACAGGAGGGAGGGGAAAATCCACCAGGAAATCCCACGCTGAGGGGAGAGAGCATCACCCCAACCCTCCCCAGCTGCAGGCAGCTCCCTCTGGCTCGGTTTTGGGGGGTCTCCTTTGCACTCCCGGGGGATTTCGCTGCACATTTCCCAATCCTGGCCCTCAGGAGCCGGGCCCAGGCTCACCTGTGCAGGAGAAGTGCCCGCTCTGGACGGCGTAGCCCGAGCCCGGGTGCACCCAGCTGGTGGATTTGGTGTCGTCGCTGTGAGGGACAAGGACAGAGGGGCTGTCAGCACCTTCGGGGGGGCTCAGCAGCCCCTTCCCATCTCTCAGTACCCCCGGGGGGCTCAGCAGCCCCTTCCCATCTCTCGGCACCACGGGGGGCTCAGCAGCCCCTTCCCATCTCTCGGCACCACGGGGGACTTCTCCAGCCGAACGAGTGGATTTTAGAGGGGGAAACTGTGACAGCAGCGTCCCCAAGAAGGGAGAAACAGGAGGACAGGAGAGGTGGCTGTGCCATGGGGCGGCACAGGGACCTCAAAGCGAGCCCCCCACCCTTTGCAGCCCCCCAAGCGCTCACCCCGCTCCCCCAGACCCAGCAGAGCCCCCTCCCCAGCCCGGGCCGTACTTGATGAAGAAGATCCTGCCGTCCCCACAGACGCCGTAGGTCCACCTGCCCGGCAGGTCCAGCCAGTCGATGTCATCCCCCATGGGGGTGGCACGGGTGGCACGGTGGGCACGGAGCAGCCGGGACAGCGCCCGCCTCACTCGGGAAGCGCCCGGCAACGAGTCCCGGGCTGTCCCCGGGAGCAAAGGCTCAGCTCAGCSCTCCTTCCACCCCGGCTCTGTTTGCTCCCAATAACCCGGCAGGGAGGGAAAAGCACAAAAAAAAAAAATCCCGGCCAAACCCATGGAGTTTAACCCCRTCGGAGCCGCGGTGCGCAGGGCACAGCCCCAGCCCTCCCCGGGACTCTCTCCAGGGCCAGCTCGTCACTGCTTCCTCCAGTGCCTACTCGCTGTAATTACCGTCAATTAACTCGAGGTGAGTAATTATGGAGTTGTTACTTCCCTCTCSTGTTCATTTGGAACAATGTCGGATTCTTCTGGGCCGTCTGATCTCGCAGCCAAGCCGTATGTAGGGCACCCTGATGATTATCTGTGGCACTTCTGGGGCTGCCCACCGGGTATTTTCTCTCGCAGCCCTCAATTAAAAGTCTTTTAAGGCCAAAGGTGGGGTCTGGGAGGCACCTGGGCCGCTGATTGAAGYAGCCAATTTGCCCTCCTGTCTCAGCGGCGCCTTTGCAAAGCTGCTCGTGGCACCAGCAGGGAGCTGCTGGCTCGGGAGAGGCCCCAGAGGTGGAAAAGAAGGAAAAAAAAATAATTCCTGGTTCCCAAAAACTCCRTGGTTCTCAGAGCAGGGATTTTAGGGTTATTAAAGTTGGAAGAGACTTCCAAGATCGAAGCTGAATGTTTGACCGAGCACCACCACGGCCACTGAGGCATTTTGGGGTTTTTCCTGCTCAGTCCCCACATCAGAGCTGGGATTTGGGGAAACCAGTTCCCCGAAAGCTTTTCCTGGTGTTCTTTGAACCACTGGGTGAGAAAAACACGTCTGGTTGGTCCCTTTGGGAGAGCAGCTGATGGCACCTGGCGCTGCCASCYTCCTGGGCACTGTTTCACCTGGAAAACTCCATTCCTGGGCACTGTTTCACCTGGAAAAGTTCTTTTCCATGGGCATTGTTTCACCTGGAAAAGCTCAATTCCCTGAGCACTGTTTCACCCGGAAAAGCTCGATTCCATGGGCATTGTTTCACCTGGAAAAGCTCAGGAAAACTCCATTCCATGGGCGTATTTTCACCTGGAAAAGTTCTATTCCTGGGCATTGTTTCACCTGGAAAAGCTCAATTCCATGGGCATTGTTTCACCTGGAAAAGTTCCATCCCATGGGCATTGTTTCACCTGGAAAATCTTAATTCCAATTGTTTCACCAGGAAAACTCCATTCCCTGGGCATTGTTTCACCTGGAAAAGCTCAATTTCCTGGGCATTTTTTAACCAGAAAAATCTCCATTCCTTGGGCACTGTTTCACCTGGAAAACTCAATTCCCTGAGCACTGTTTCACCTGGAAAACTCCATTTCCTGGGCATTGTTTCACCTGGAAAAGCTCAATTCCATGGGCATTTTTTCACCTAGAAAAGCTCCATTCCCTGAGCATTGTTTCACCTGGAAAATCTCTATTCCATGGTCATTGTTTCACCTGGAAAATCTCCATTCCATGGGCATTGTTTCACCTGGAAAAGCTCTATTCCAATTGTTTCACCAGGAAAACTCCATTTCCTGGCCATTGTTTCACCTGGAAAAGCTCAGGAAAACTCCATTCCATGGGCATTGTTTCACCTGGAAAACTCAATTTCCTGGGCATTGTTTCACCTGGAAAAATTCTATTCCTGGGCATTGTTTCACCTGGAAAAGCTCCATTCCATGGGCATTGTTCCTCCTGGAAAAGCTCCATTTCCTGGGCATTGTTTCACCAGGAAAATCTCAGGAAATCTCCATTTCCTGGCCATTGTTTCACCTGGAAAAGCTCCATTCCAGAGGAACCTGGGGATACCAGCAGGGCTTTTCCTTTCCCAGGCTGGTTTGGGTTGGGAGAGACCTTAAAGCTCATCCAGTGCCAAGGGCAGGGACATTTTCCTTGTCCCAGGTTAATCCAAGCTCTGTCCCGGGACACTTCCAGGGGTGGATATCCAGTGTTATCCACAGGGATCCGTCCCTTTGGGTGATTTGCCATGTTCCCAACACAAATCCCAAACTCCCACCCTCCCCATCCATCCACGACTGTGCCCCAAATTCCTCATTTGGGAATGAGGAGAAAGAACAAGGCAGAGAAGCGGAGGGATCTGGGATTGAGGGAAATGAATCAGGAGCTCAGGCTGGAGCTGGTTCAGGGTTGTGGRGACTCCCAGGGCGCCCAAATTCCATCCCCTCCCAAACCAGGCAGATTTGCTGCCTTTTCCTGGGATAACAAAAGCCTTGGGGATGCCAGGAAGAGCAAGGGGACAATGGGAGGAGAGGGAATGTGTCCTGCAGGAGGATCCATGGCTTTGGACAGGGATGCTGGTTTGGGATGAGGATTTTCCTTTGTATCCTTTCCAATTTTCCTTTCCATTTTCCTTTCTTTTCCATTTTCTTTCTTCTTTCCTTTCTTTCCTTTCCAATTTTTCTTTCCAATTTTCCTTTCCTTTCCAATCTTCCTTTCCAATTTCCTTCCAATTTTTCCTTTCAATTTTCCTTTCCAATTTTCCTTTCCAATTTTCCTTTCCAATTTTCCTTCCAATTTTCCTTTCCTTTCCTTCTTTCCTTTCCTTTCCTTTTCCTTTTTCCTTTCCTTTCCTTTCCTTTTCCTTTCCTTTCCTTTCCTTTCCTTTCCTTTCTTTCCTTTCCTTTCCTTTCCTTTTCCTTTTCCTTTCCTTTCCCTTTCCTTTCCTTTCCTTTCTTTCCTTTCCTTTCCTTTCCTTCCCTTCCCTTTCCGCTTCCATTCCATTCCATTCCATCCATTCCCATTCCATTCCATTCCATTCATTCCATTCCATTTTCCTTTCTTTTTTTTCCTTTTTTCACTCTTTCCCGTTTTCCTCGCCAGCATCCACCGATGTCCACGCACAGAGAAAGCCACCAGCTGTCACCTCCTCACCACATTCCCAGCGCTCCAAACCACGCGGGACGGGGAACAAAGGGAGGGAAGCGACTGCAGAAGGGAATGCGGGCAGGGGAGGTGACAGCGCTGTCACCATCCGCATGGAGGACACCCAGCCCGCCGGTACCCTGCTGGGTGACACAAGCCCCGGCTTTTGGGGAACGTTTCCTGCTGGCATTCCTGTGGCTCAGGCACCAGGAATGTCAAACAGGACCGGGACCGCTGCCCCGCTAAAAGGGCGGCTGCTGCTCCCCCTGGAATTTTCCTGTCCCAAAATCATCCGGAGGATGGGAGGTGGGCGGTGGCACCTCGGGGACAAGCTCAGGGGGAGAGGTGGCAACCCTTGGGGACCTCAGAGGGGGAGGTGGGCACTTCAGGGACAACCCTCAGAGGGGGAGGGTGGCACCTTGGGACTCGAGAGGGGGAGGTGGCACTTCAGGGACAACCTCAGAGGGGCGGGTGGTAAGCTGGGGACAACCTCAAGAGGGGGCGGTGGTAGCTTTGGGGACAACCTCAGAGTTGGGGAGGTTGGCCTCGGCGGGCTGCGCGTCCCGAACGGTTGTCTGGCACCACCTTCTGGACAAACATCCGGGGAATAAAATCCGGGAATGCGGCGGAGAAGCGAGGGACGCGGCGCGTCCACTGCCCAGCCATGTCCAGCCTCCGCTGTCACTGTCCCCAAGCGATTGTCCCCTCCGCTGTCACTGTCCGCCAACAATGTCCCCTCCCGAATGGAATCGCGGGAGATGCTCGGGATGGGGAGGGATTTGAGGGTTTAGGGAGGGAAGGGACAACTTCGCATTATCCCGGGCGCTCACCAGCCACTGCCCAGCCTTGAGCTTGGACATTCCAGGGATGGAGCAGCCCACGAATTCGGTGGGAATTCTTGTGCCAGGGTGCCCCTGGCACTGCAGGTGTGCCCCTGGCACTGTGGGTGTGTCCCTGGAATTCCCGGTGTGTCCCTGGTACTCCAGGTATGTCCCTGGCATTCCAGGTGTGACCGTGGCACTGCAGGTGTGTCCCTGGCACTGCAGGTGTGTCCCTGGCACTCCAGGTGTGTCCCTGGCACTGCAGGTGTGTCTCTGCCATTCCAGGTGTGCCCCTGGCACTGCGGGTGTGCCCCTGGCACTGCAGGGTGTCCCTGGCACTGCAGGTGTGTCCCTGGCACTGCAGGTGTGCCCCTGGCATTCCAGGTATGCCCCTGGCACTGCAGGTGTGCCCCTGGCACTGCAGGTGTGCCCCTGGCATTCCAGGTGTGTCCCTGGCACTCCAGGTGTGTCCCTGGCACTGCAGGTGTGTCCCTGGCATTCCTGGTGTGTCCCTGGCATTCCAGGTGTGTCCCTGGCATTCCTGGTGTGTCTCTGGCACTCCAGGTGTGTCCCTGGCACTCCAGGTGTGTCTCTGCCATTCCAGGTGTGTCCCTGGCACTCCAGGTGTGCCCCTGGCATTCCAGGTGTGTCCCTGGCACTCCAGGTATGTCTCTGCCATTCCAGGTGTGCCCCTGGCATTCCAGGTGTGCCCCTGGCATTCCAGGTGTGTCCCTGGCACTCCAGGTATATCTCTGCCATTCCAGGTGTGTCCCTGGCACTGCAGGTGTGTCCCTGGCACTGCAGGTGTGTCCCTGGCACTGCAGGTGTGTCTCTGCCAGGTGTGTCCTGACACTCCAGATGTGTCCCTGCCATTCCAGGTGTGCCCCTGGCACTCCAGGTGTGCCCCTGGCACTAGAGGTGTGCCCCTGGCACTGCAGGGATGCCCTTGGCATTCCAGGTGTGTCCCTGGCACTGCAGGTGTGTCTCTGCCAGGTGTGTCCTGACACTCCAGATGTGTCCCTGCCATTCCAGGTGTGTCCCTGGCACTCCAGGTGTGTCCCTGGCATTCCCGGTGTGTCCCTGGCACTGCAGGTGTGCCCCTGCCATTCCAGGTGTGTCCCTGGCACTGCAGGTGTGCCCCTGCCACTCCAGGTGTGTCCCTGGCACTGCAGATGTGCCCCTGGCACTCCAGGTGTGTCCCTGCCATTCCAGGTGTGCCCCTGCCATTCCACGTGTGCCCCTGGCACTGCGGGTGTGCCCCTGCCATTCCACGTGTGCCCCTGGCACTGCGGGTGTGCCCCTGGATCTTTCCTGCTGGGAATGCTGGGCCTGGACACAGGGAGGAGATGCTGATGAACCTCTGCTCACCCATCCCAAAGATCCCCCTGGGAACTCCATCCAAGCCTGCATCTGGCTGGAATCTGGAATGCTTCCTCCAGCTCTGCTGGAATGTTTCCCACCTGAGCTGCTTTTCCCTCTTTGCCAGCACGCTCATTCGCACCTCAAATTCCAACCTCAATGTATCCCAGGAAAAGGCAGCTGATCCAAATGTTCTGTTGGGGCTTTGGCTCCTGCCTGCACAAAGAGGGAGCTGGGCCCCAGATCCCAATTCCAATGCCTCAGAGCCAGCGGATGGTTGCCTGGCATGCAGAGAGCACAGCTGGCACGGATTCAGATGAATGCCTGGGATGAGCCTTTATTGGTGGGAAGGGGGAAAGGGAGGGAGCAGGGAGGAAAGGAAAGGAAAAGGGGGCGGAAGGGGAAGGAAAAAGAGGGGAAGGGAAGGGAAAGAAGGAAAAGGGAAAGGAAAGGAAAGGAAAGGAAAGGAAAGGAAAGAAAGTAAAGGAAAGGACGGAGAGGAAGGAAAGGAAAGGAAGTGGAAAGGGAAAGGAAAAGGAAGAAAGGGAAAGGAAAGGAAAGAGGAAAGGAAAGGAAGGAAAGAAAGGAAAGGAAAAGGAAAGGAAAGGAAAGAAGGGGAAAGGAGAAGGGGAAAGGAGAAGGGGAAAGGAGAAGGGAAAAGGAGAAGGGGAAAGGAGAAGGGGAAAGGAGAAGAGGGAAAGGAGAAGGGGAAAGGAGGAAAGGGGAAGGAGAAGGGAAAAGGAGAAGGAGGAAAGGAGAAGGGAAAGGAGAAGGGAAAGGAGAAGGGGAAAGGAGAAGCGGGAAAGGAGATAGGGGAAAGAGAAGGGGAAAGGAGAAGGGGAAAGGAGAAGGGGAAAGGAGAAGGGGAAAGGACGCAACAGGGAGAAAGGATCGAAGGGAAAGGAAAAGTTCTGAAGGGAAGGGAAAGGAGAAGGGGAAAGGAGAAAGCAGAACAGAGAGGACGAAGGAGAAGGGGAAAGAGAAGGGCAGAAGACAAGGAAAAAGGATTGCAAGCAAAAAAGGAGAGAGAAGGAGAAGAAGAAGAGGGACGAAGGCAGAAGAGGAGAAGGAGAAGAAGGAGGAGAAGGAGGAGGAGAAAGAGGAGAAGGGAGAAGGAGGAGAAGGAGGAGAAGGAGGAGAAGGAGGAGAAAGAAGGAGAAGAGGAGAAGAAGAGAGGAGAAGAAGGAGAAGAAGAGAAGAAGCAGGAGAAGTAAGGAAATAGAAGGAGAAGGAGAAGATCGCAGCTCCTCCTCCAGGGGCACATTCCCACACCCTGAGGTTTTGCTGGATTTCCCAGAGGAGGCTCAGATGGGATTTTGGGATGSAATTCCCAGAGAATTCCTGGCTGTCCCASCCTGGCCAGCTTGGAGCACTSTGGGACAGGGAGCAGGGSTGGSACTGGGGGATCTTTGCTGTTCCTCCCYTCCCAAACCATTCCAGGATTTATTTGGCAGAAAGCAGCAATGAAAGGCGAGGACAGCTCAGGAAAAATTCCACATTGATCCCAAAACCCCAGGCCAGGAAAGCAGCGCCCATCCAAGGGGAATTTTTATCCCAAGGGCAGCTCCAATCCTTTATTCCTAATTTAAATTCCTTTATCCCCTCCAAAAAACCAGAATAAACCTTGGGTTAAACCCCAGTGGGCCAAGGTGGGGCAGGAATGTGACAAAATTCAAATAGTTCAGAATTTAAAAATCTGCTTTAAACCCCCCTCACATTCCCCATTTCCACCTTTTTTTTTTTTCAGGAATACTGCAGGAAATTCCAATTTTTTTTCCTTTATTCCAGGAGTTTTTTATCCTGATCATCAGGAAAATCAACCTTGGGGTGTTTTAGGGATGATGAACAAGGTGAAAACAAAGAGAGGAAAACACTTATTGTGCTCCAAAGTGGGAATTCTGAGTGAATTTTGGTTTTTTTTTTAAGGAATAAACTTCCAGGAATTTGGAATTTCTTCCCAAAATTCCCCAAGAATTCCAGAGATTCCCAGGGAATGACCACAGGTGGAGCAGAACCCTGGGGGTGTCACCTCCAAAGGGAACTGGCAGCAGGATTTTGGTTAAATCCCAAAAATTCTTCATCCCATCCTTTGGGAATCCCTGGAAAAATCCAGTTTKTTCCTCAGCACTAATTTTGGGATCATTTCCCAGCTCCTGTCAGGAATTCCAGCTTCAGAGGAGCCCCCTGGATGGAATTCCCTGCCCTAAAACCCAAGGAATGACAAACACCACCCAGAAATCCAAGCCCAAAATTGGATTTTCCAGCTGSTTTTTCCCCAAATTTATCTTGCAAATCTCTTTATTACAACACACAGATTAGTCCTGAATAYTTTCTTATGTACAGAAATAGAATTTTTAGGTAGAAAAAACCCAACAAAGCGGCCACAAATCAAAGAAAATCCATAGAAAGCCAAATCCAAACTTTTCCCCCCCAAATGATACAAAAATAAAAATCTGCAGATCACAGTTTTGATTTAATTCCCTCCAAGTTTTGCTTCCCATACATTTGAAGGAATTTTAGAGGGGAAAAGGGAGCTCTGAGGTGTTCAGGGATGGGTTTGGTGGTCATTCAATTCCATTTCCTGCTGGAATAGCTGGAAAAAAAGGAGGTTGGAGAAGAAAAGCTCATCCATGGGAATTTTGATTWAAAAAATTTCATTTTTCCAAGGTTTCAGCCCTTTGGAAGCAGCTGTTCCCTTGCTGAGATCCCATTTTTCCAAGCAGCTGTGGATTCCCAGCATTCCCAAGGTTCTCCTGAGCACCAAGAAATCCGAGTTGTCCACAAAGAACTGAAGCACCACAATCCCAAAAAATCCCAAAAAAATCCCAAAAAATCCCAAAAAATCCCAAAAATATCCCAAAAAAATCCCAAAAAAATCCCAAAAAAATCCCAGGGATTGGGAGATCCGTGGGAAAAACCAGCTGGGAGATCCATGGAAAAATTCCTGTCCTGGGTTTTCCTTGGAATGATCAGAAATCCACACTTTTTTCTCCTTGGAATTCCATTTTTTTTTTGGTTTTGGGTTGGTTTGCCTCCCTGAATTAAAAAGTAAATCCTATGGGAGTAAAATCCTCAAAAATTCCAAGTGGATTTCTCAGGATTTGAAGGGGGTGATGCAAATTAAACATTTTTTTTAGGGAAAAAAAATCAAATTTTTGGGARGGTAAACAGTTGGAATTTGAATTAYCACAGCTCTAATTTAATTAATCCACTAAATTTTCTAATTGCACCACAAAAAATTTGATTTTTCAACTCAAGGAAACCACTRCTTGCAATAAAAATAAAYGATAAATCCAYAAATTCTGGGATTTTCAAGGCAGGATAAAACAGGAAGAAATAATTTTCTTCCAAATTAAAAGCTGGAGGAATTAAGGATAAATTTAAAGCACTTTAAAGTTTTTCTTGTACAAAATGGAAATTTTTCTGGCCAGCTGAACAAATAATTGATTTATTGACCCAACTTTGTGCAAACATTGGAATTTTTCCATTTTTATTTTCTCTGCTTGGAAAATTCCCACACCAACCTCCAGCTCCGAACTCCTTTTTCCCTCAAGGATTTTGATTAAATAATGTAATATTTTAAATTAAMAATATAAATAAAGAGTTTTGTCCTCTCACTGAAATGTTTTTGGTGACCCCAGTGCAGACACAAAGAGTTAATACTGATTTTTGGGAAAGAAAACAAGGAATTTTTGTCTTTAAATTTCCTTAAATCCAAGATAATTTCCTTAAAATCCAAGAAAATTATCAGGATAAGCAGATTGGATATAAAAATTCACTTCAATCCCTCTCCCAAAGCAGAATTACAGCAAAGATTAATTAAAAAATTCAGGAATTTTGCTCCCTAAATTCAAGCATCATCCACAGCCTCATTAAGTTTTAATTATTAATTGGGATGAGGAATTTCCTTGCTCTAAAAACCAAGGAATTTGTTGGACAAGCAGCCAGAACCCTTTGGAATAATCCTGGAKATGGGAATTATTTAAATCATTTAAATCAATCAAACCAAAGCTTGGCTGGAATATTCAAACCTCAAAAAGCTCCAGAAACACTCAAACATTGGATTATTCCAAGCAAAAAAAAAAAAAAAAAAGGAAAAAATCTCTAAAAAGGAAGGGATTTTAAAAAATGAGGCTTTTGGAGAAGCTGGAAAAAATAGAAAAACACAAAAAAAACCCCTCACCTGCACATCCCTCAGGGAATTTTAAATCAAAACTGCAATTCTAGGGAGTAAACCCCATAAATATTTCCTTCAAAATAGGTTTTGCTTTGTTTTTTTTTTTTCCAAAGTGCAAAAATCCAACGGAACAGTCCCCACACTTCCCAAGGTACGGCAGGAAAAGGCATTTTTTGGGAATGGATGGAACCCCAAGCAGTCTGGTTGTGTGTCAAGTGCTAATTAACAGGAATGCAATTAGAGCACCCTTTCAGGGAGCTCCAGGGGTTTTATCTGGATATCAAACCAAGAATTTCTGAGTATCAAAGTGGGAAAAAAAAGGGAAAAAAAAAATCCCATTTTTCTCCCCATTTCAGCACATGCAGCTGCCACCGGTGGTTGAGATTTCATTAATTTAAGGGTCAGGCAAATTGCAGGAGTTGTAAGGTGCTAGAAGGGGTCAGTCCTCTGGGAATGGGATTCTTGGAGCCTGTGGAATACCCTCAGTCTGTGCTCAGTGCTCAGGCAGWAGCCAATGGCCTCCTCAGTCTCCTGGATGCGTTTCTGGAACCGGCAGCCATCCCGGGCCAGCTCCTCCCAGGGCCCCCTGCGATCCTCCTCGCTGCTGATGTAATACTCTGTCACCTCCTCCTGGAATGTCACCTGCAAAAACAAGGCATTCAGGCAGGAGTTCTCAGCAAATGGAAGTTTAAAGTGGTGGTTTTTCGAGTTTTTGAGTTAAAGTTGTTGAGTGGGAATTTTTTTCTGAGGGATGTTGCGAAGGGATTCCTGACTGGGATTGGAATGATGATACTCCAGAGGAGCTGTGGCTGCTCCATCCCTGGAGTGTCCAAGTCAGGCTGGAAAGTGGATAAAAATGGCAAAAAATTAGATAAAAAGTAATTAAAATATGGCTTTAAAATATGGATTTAAAATACTATAAAAATAAATAGAAATATGAGGCCCTTGCAGCCTCTCGCATGCTTATGTAATACTCTGGTCACCTCCTGTGGAATGTCACCTGCAAAAACAAGGCATTCAGGCAGGAGTTCTCAGCAAATGGAAGTTTAAAGTTGTGGTTTGGGGTTTGAGTAAAGCTGTTGAGCTGGTGAAGAGGCTTGGGATTTTTCCTGAGGAGAATTGGAAAGCGATTCCTGACTGGGATTGGAATGTGGAACTCCAGAGGAGCTGTGGCTGCTCCATCCTGGAGTGTCCAAAGTCAGGCTGGAAAGTGGATAAAATGGCAAAAATTAGATAAAAGTAATAAAATATGGCTTTAAAATATGATTAATATAGAAATAAGTAGAATATGAGGCCCCTGCGATCCTCTTGCTCTTATGTTAATACTCTGTCACTCCTCACTCGGAATGTCACCTGCAAAAACAAGGCATTCAGCAGGAGTTCTCAGCAAATGGAAGTTTAAAGTGTGGGGTTTGGGGTTTGAGTTGAAGTTGTTGAGTGGTGAAGGGGCTGGAAATTTTCTGAGAGATTTGGAAGGCGATTCCTGACTGGGATTGGAATGATGGAACTCCCAGAGGAGCTGTGGCTGCTCCATCCTGGGAGTGTCCAAAGTCAGGCTGGAAAGTGGATAAAAACTAGAAAAAAATAGATAAAAATAAGTAAAATATGGCTTTTAAATATGGATTAAAAATATTATAGAAATAAATAGAATATGAGGCCCTTTCAGGTCCTCCTCGCTGCTTATGTAATACTCTGTCACCTCCTCCTGGAATGTCACCTGCAAAAACAAGGGATTCAGGCAGGAGTTCTCAGCAAATGGATGTTCAAAGTGGTGGGGTTTGGGGTTTGAGTTGAAGTTGTTGAGTAGGTACAAGTGGTGAAAGGGTTGGGAATTTTTTCTGAGGAGAATTGGAAAGGGATTACTGACTGGGATTGGAATGGTGGAACTCCCAGAGGAGCTGTGGCTGCTCCATCCCTGGGAGTGTCCAAAGTCAGGCTGAAGAGTGGATAAAAACCAGAAAAAAAAGAAAAAAAGAAATATAATATGGTTTTAAAATATGGATTTAAAATATTATAAAAATAAATAGGATATGAGGCCCTTTCAGGTCCTCCTCGCTGCTTATGTAATAGTCTGTCACCTCCTCGTGGAATGTCACCTGCAAAAACAAGGGATTCAGGCAGGAGTTCTCAGCAAATGGACGTTTAAAGTTGTGTTTTTTGGGGTTTGAGTCAAAGTTGTTGAGTGGTGAAGAGGCTGGGAATTTTTTCTGAGAGATGTTGGAAAGGGATTCCTGACTGGGATTGGAATGATGGAACTCCCAGAGGAGCTGTGGCTGCTCCATCCTGGGAGTGTCTAAAGTCAGGCTGAAGAGTGGATAAAAACTAGAAAAAAAATAGAAAAAAATAAGTAAAATATGGCTTTAAAATATGGATTTAAAATATTATAGAAATAAATAGAATATGAGGCCCCTTGCGGRCCTCCTCGCTGCTTATGTAATACTCTGTCACCTCCTCCTGGAATGTCACCTGCAAAAACAAGGGATTCAGGCAGGAGTTCTCAGCAAATGGAAGTTTAAAGTGGTGGGGTTTGTGGTTTGAGTTTAAGTTGTTGAGTGGTGAAAGGGTTGGGAATTTTTTCTGAGAGATGTTGGGAAGGGATTCCTGACTGGGATTGCCAGAGGAGCTGGGGCTGCTCCATCCCGGGAGTGTCCAAAGTCAGGCTGGAAAGTGGATAAAAACCAGAAAAAAAATAGATAAAAATAAATAAAATATGGATAAAAATGGATTAAAAACATGGATTTAAAATATTATAGAAATAAGTAGAATATGATTAAAATATGTGTGGAACTGCTGCTGGGATTGTGGGGTCACTGCTGGGATTGTGGGGTCACTGCTGGCACTGTGGGGTCCCTGATGGGATTGTGGGATCCCTGATGGGACTGTGGGATGGCTGAGGATTATCCAACAACCCCAAAAAAAAGCAGAAAGGTTTTGTTGAGTCCAGAGCCCCGTGAGTCACCACAGGGACAGATAAGGAAGGAACAGGGGACAACACTCAACGCAACGTGACCGGAACAACCTGTCCTGGATTAAAAATATACACACAAAACCTGTCACAATCCRTCCTGGAATTCTAGGGGATGGAGTTCACATAATGAAATTAATTAAAAATATACACTCCAAAACTCAGAATCACCCTTGGAATTCCAAGGGTGGAATTTATGCGAGGAAATCAAAAATATACACACAAAAACTGTCACAATCCTTCCTGGAATTCTAGGGGTGGAGTTCATGCAAGGAAATCAAAAATATACACACAAAACTCACAATCCTTCCTGGAATTCTAGGGAGTGGAGTTCATGTAATGAAATTAAAAATATACACACAAAAACTGTCATAATCCCTCTTAGAATCCTAGGGAGTAGAGTTCACATAATGAAATTAATTAAAAATATACACTCCAAAACTCACAATCCCTCCTGGAATTCTAGGGGTGGAGTTCATGCAAGGAAATCAAAAATACACACACAAAACCTGTCAGAATCTTTCCTGGAATTCTAGGGGTGGAGTTCATGTAAGGAAATTAAAAATATACACAGAAAAACTGTCACAATCCCTCTTAGAATCCTAGGGGATGGAGTTCACATAATGAAATTAATTAAAAATAAACACTCCAAAACTCAGAATCCCTCTTGGAATTCCAAGGGTGGAATTTATGTGAGGAAATTAAAAATATACACACAAAATTCACAATCCCTCTTGGAACTCCAGGAAGTTGAGTTCATGTAATGAAATTAAAAATATACACACAAAACCTGTCACAATCCTTCCTGGAGTTCTAGGGAGTGGAGTTCACATAATGAAATTAATTAAAAATATACACACAAAACTCACAATCCCTCCTGGAATTCTAGGGTGGAGTTCATGCGAGGAAATCAAAAATATACACACAAAACCTGTCACAATCCCTCCTGGAGTTCTAGGGAGTGGAGTTCATGTAATGAAATTAAAAATATACACACCAAACTGTCACTTTTAACTCCTTTTAGCAGCTATTTTAAGTAAATAAAGGAATTTATAGGCTCGGGATCTGCACTTGGCAGGGTTTAGACTAAGATCATAGTAAGGATTTYAGTCTGAGTTAAACTCAGTTTATTTTAGGCTCCTGCTGGACTATTTGACTTTATTTGGCATTCAGCTATAAAAAGGCACAAACTGAACTGTCAGCATCTCTAAAATCAGGATTGATTCCTCAAAACCAGCTCTGCTACAGGACAAATATTCCTGGAAGCAGGAAAAAKCATGGAAATGTTAAAAACAAAATGCTGCTCCATTCCTAGGATTTATCAGCACAACGAGGAGGGTGRTGGTGCTGCAAGGAGCTTCCAAACAGGAAAATCTGGAATTCCAGTAGAGTTTGGGGCATCCCATTCCATGAGGGACACTTCCCTCGGTCCCAGGGGGTGTTTTGTGCAAGGATAGGATGCAGAGGTGACTCCAAAAATCAGCAGTTGAGGATCAAGGAATTCCCTGATCCCAAAAATCCCTGGGAGCAGAGCCAGCCCTCACAGGGCTGAGCCCAAAGTGCCACCAACACTCCAAGATTTTATGCCTTTGGGAACAACACCCTGCAGGATTCCAGCAGGGAATGGCCTTGAGCTGGCTGAATAATCCCAAAAATTCCCGGGAATTCCTCAGGAATGTGCCTGGCACCTGCAGCAGCTGCTTTAGGAGCTGTTACATCAGCCCGTCCCCACCTTGCAGCTTTTTTACATCAGTCGGAGCCACAATTCCCGCAGCTCTGACATCATTTGGGGGATTGCAGCCACCTCATCCCTTCTTTCACCACAGCCAAAAATTCCTGCTGCAATCGCAGCCCTGCCACTTGGGAGTGCTCGAAATTAATTATGAATCGAAATTAAGGGAGAAAATAGATGTATTTGCTGGAAAAAAATATGAAATAATTGTAAATGTTTGCTGTTAGCATGGTTTGTTCCACCACTGGATTGCCCAAGGGTTTGGTATTCAAGTTATTCCTCATCCAGATGTTTGAGGTATCCACCTTAAACTTKTGAAGTACCACAAAATTTAGGATAAATTCCTGTTTATCTGCATCRCAGCACAGGTATTGTTATTATTATTAATGCCCAAATTACTTTAAAAAATCAAATTATTCAGTTTGGGCTCAAAAGTCCAGTTTTTGATTACACCCCTCCTATAAATAACTATCCTATAAATAGCTATCCCAAAAATATTATAGAAATARTATATTTATAAATAATATTACATTATAATATTTAATAATATCTTAAACGGAAATGGGAATATTGGGATCATTTATATGGGAACCTCAATTTAGTCCAGAGCACTGAACAAACCCACCTGGGTTATACAAAAAATCCTAAAAAATCTTTCGGTTTCAAGGCCTAAGTAACTTCCTTTTAACAYAAACTGGTGCTTTTCAGGGAAACTCCTCACAGCTCCGGAGTTTTTCAGGGAAAAATTTCCACCCCAGGCCTGGAATTTCTCTGACGTCAAAACCACAAGAGAAACAGAAGGGAAATTACAACTCAAAACGGAAAACGGAAAGAGAACTTTGAGTCTAGAGAAAAAAAAATTGTTGTCAGCGAGTCTGAGTCTCAGAATTTCCCATCACGTGCCAAGGATGAGGCGCAGCATTCCAGGGAAATTAGCAGCACATATGGAACGCTGACCTCACCCCCACTTGGCGCAGTGTGGCTGGTTTTTTTCTCAACAATCCRAAAACACAAAAATATTATTAATAAAATCTGTACCTTTTTCCGCTTGGAACTCGCAGTTTTCTCCCTGCTCTGCCCCAGTTCAGCGCTCCCGCGGTTGTGTTTTTCCAGCTGTACCCTACACACGCTGAAACGCTCCGAGGTGGCAGAGCTCGCCCTCTCTGCCCCTTGGAAACCCGGCGTCCCTTTTTTCTCCGCTGGCTGAAAGGCCGCCGTGAAATTTAAAGGGTTATAAGGATCGTCCGAGCTACAGAACGAGTTCCAAAGTTTCAAGCTCTCCGCCTCATCCACGCTGTCACAGTCCCACTCGTCCTCCTCGGAACTAGGCGAGCCCTCGGAGGACTCTGCCCACGAGTCTTCCTCCTCCTCCTCCTCCTCTTCCTCCTCCATGTCCGACATTCCCTTTCCCGGCTCGCTGGAAGACGTCTGGATGGTGGCTGTGAAGTTCTGAGGGTTGTAGGGATCCAAGCTGTAGAAYGAATTCCACAGATGAAGCCTCTCCCCGTCCTGGCTGCCGGTGTCTGAGTCCGAGGGCAGCTCTTCGCTGTCAAACCCGTCATCATCATCTTCATCATCATCACCACCATCATCCCAGTCTTCCTCACCCTCACTCTCCTCCCCGCTGGATACTCCCCCGATGATATAATCGATTAATTTATTCGCACAGGCAGGTCTGGTGGAAATCGGGAAGTCTTGCTCCGTTTCCGAGTCCTCACGTTCCTCTTCAGCCAAGGCTTCTCCCTCCTCAGCCGCACTCCGGAGCCCCTCCTGCTCCTCGGGGACACCTCCGGGCTGTGCCCCCGCATCCTCGGGCTGCTCTAAATCCCCGCTATTGCCGCGCTGCTCCRCAATTTCCCGGCAGACACCCCTGTGCTGCTGCTGCTGCTCCTCCTCCAGGCTGTGGTAGCCGTGGTCAGGGTCGGGCACGGGCAGATGCCAGCGCTGGAGGAACGCCAGGCGCTTGCTGCGCAGGAATTCAACCTCGGGCAAYCCCTCGGCTCGCAGGGGCTGCGGCAGGTGGCTCTTGCTCTGCTCCAAGCCCAGCACGTACCAATCCATGGGAAGGGCTCCCAGGCTGTTCCTCACCAGCCCTGCTCCCCACAGCCCCGCCGGCGGCTCCGGCCCGCCCTCCGGCCGCTTCTCCGGGAGCTTCTCCTCGGTCCAGTCCAGCGAGGTGTCCGCCTTGGGCAGCAGCACCAGCGGCGGCGGTGCCTTGGCGGGGCACAGCGCGGAGCTCAGCGCGGCGCCGGGCAGCAGCCGCTGCAGSAGGGCGGGTAGCGGCGACAGCAGCTGCGACACCACGCGCAGCCACGAGAAGGGCGGGCTCGCCTGGGACGAGCCGCCGGCGGGCGCCGCGCTGGGCGCCGCCAGCTTCGGCCAGGCCCCGGCCAGGCCCAGTCGGGCCCATCCCAAGCCGGGGCCGGCGCGTTCGCGTCCGCTGTGCTCCATGAGGCCGTTCAGCGCTGCCAGCGGTGCGGAGGGGTGTGTGGAGCGGCGCTCCGTGGCGGGGCGGTGATTCTGAAGGCTCGGCGGGCGGCGGGCAGCTCCGGTTCGGGTTTCGACTCCATCCTGAGGCAGCTTCAGCACAAAATGGCGGCGCCGCCGCCGCAGCGCTTCCCGCCCCCATAGGGAGGGGCGGGGCGTCACCTTCTCTGCCCCGCCCTCTTCGCGTCACCACSTCCCATTGGGCGGTGTCGGTGATGCCACGCCCATTCCCCGTGTGGCCACGCCCCGCGGGGATTGCATCAGCCGGCGCGCGGCGCACGGCAGCGCCCCCTGGCGGCGCGGCGGGGTCTGMGGGGACCCCGAGCCCACCCGGGGRTGCTCAGGMGACACRRTGGGGACACTTTGGGGACACTRTGGGGACACTTTGTGAGCCCCAGGGACACCGCTGGGTGAGGGGCGCACTGGGAGACGAGCTGGACGATGCTGGGGGTTGAGGGAGGCAGACCCCAGACCCCCAGGGCTCGGCGTTCTGCAGGGTGCGGTGGGCAGAGGTGCGGACAGATGTGTGCCCAGATGTGCAGGCAGAAGGGCAGATGTGCCACCCCTGCCTTTCATGCCCTTTTCTGACCCCATTCTCGTGTTCCAAGCAGGAGAGTCCCAACYCTGGAGGGTGCCAAGGCAGGAGATTCCCAACTCCCCCACCCTCGAGAACCCAGACCCCCCTCCCACACCCCAACAGCCACCAGATCCAATATTTAAAACTTTTAATATAAAGGTTAAAGTTAATTATTCTCGATCCTGAGAAACATTTCGTCCGTTTACGGAGCTGTCGCTGTAAACAAAGCGCCACAGGCACCAAGCCCGCACCCGGGGCCGGGTGGCAGGCGGGAAGGACACAGATGTCCCCAGCGCACGGGGACAGCAACGGGACAGGCAACTCGCCACGCCGCTCTCCTTTGGGAGCGAATTCCRCGCGGTGGGAATTGCCCAGTTCCTGGTGTGGGGAGGGGTTCACACACCCCCCAAACCCTCCCCTCCTCTCCGCCCCGGTGCTCACGCTACTCGTTATTAAAAAACATTAAAATACGGATATCCCAAAGGAAGAAATAACCCCACGAACCGCCCCACGCCCCGCCCTCCCCGCGTTGCTCCCTTGACACAAGGTAAACTTAAAAAAAGAAGCCACTTTTGGGGACACCCCCGGGGGGCACTCAGAGGGTGCCGTGGCCGCGGGAGCCCAGGGCGAACCAGCCCATCTTCTCCTGGGCCAGGTCCAGGTCGCGGAGGCGAATTCCCACCTCCCCCAGCAGGATGTTCTCCCAAAATCCTTCCTCGCTCAGCACGCTCAGCCGCAGCTCCCGCTGCTCCAGGTCCCCCCGGGGGATCCCGTCGTACACCAGCTGTGGGACACAACGGGGACAAAGCCTCAGTCACAGCCACCCCTGAGGACACCCCAAATCTGTCCCTGCCCCTCCTCCTACCATCTCGTTGTAGGTGGGGTTGCAGGTTTTTCGGGCCACTTTGGTTTTCCTCTTGGTGGTTTTTTGGGGGTCGGGCAGCAGGTAGGTCTTGACGTAGGGGTCGGGGTCGTTGCCGTCCTGCAGGGGTGGCTGTGGGGCAGATTGGGGACACGCTGTGAGCACAGGGAGGGGACAGCCCCCCAGCCCCGCTCCCGTGGGTGCTGTGGGGTCCTACCAGCCCTCGGATGTGCATCACCATGATGAAGAGCTTGTTGTTCTTGTAGGAGATGGAGAGTTTCACCTCGCCGCCGACCTTGCCCAGGGATCGAGCCCACGTGGCGTCTGGAGAGGGGGACAGGAGGGATGGGACAGCCCTGATGTCACCCCCTGATATCAGGCCCCCAAAAATCACCATCCAAAAATCACCCCCAAAAATCACCCCCCAAAAATCACCCTCCAAAAATCCACCTCCAAAATCACCCAAGAATACACCCCCAAAAATCACTCCCAAAAATCATCCCCCAAATCACCTTCCAAAAATCCACCCTAATAATCACCCCAAAAATGACACCGCCAAAAATCACCCCCACAAAATTCACCCCCAATTATGAATCACCTCCAAAAAAATCACCCCCCAAAATCACCCCAAAAGTCACCCCCTGAAAATCAGACCCCCCAAAAATCACCCTCCAAAAATCACCCTCCAAAAATCACCCAAAATCACCCCCAAAAACCCCACCCAAAAATCACCTCCAAAAATCACCCCCCAAAATCACCCAAAAATCACCCCAAAAATCACCCCCAAAATCACCCTCCAAAAAATCACCCCCAAAATCACCCCAAAATCACCCCCAAAATCACCCCCAAAAATCACCCTAAAAAATCACCCAAAAATACACCTCCAAAAATCACCCCCAAAAATCACCCAAAACTACCAAAAAATATCACCCCCAAAATCACCCCAAATAATCACCTCAAAATCACCCAAAATCACCCCCAAATCACCCTCCAAAAATCACCCCCAAAAATCACCCCCAAAAATCACCCCCCAAATCACCCCCATAAATCACCCCCAAATACCCCCAAATCACCCCAAAATCACCCTCCAAAAATCACCCCCAAAAATCACCCAAAAATCCACCCCCAAAATCACCCTCAAATCACCCCCAAAAATCACCCCCCAAACACCCAAAATTCACCCCCCAAAATCACCTCCCGAAAAATCACCCCAAAATCACCCCAAAAATCACCCCGAAAAAATCACCCAAAAATCACCCTCCAAAATCACCCCAAAAATCCACCCCCAAAATCACCCCCAATATCACTCCAAATAATTCACTTCCCAAAATCAACCCCAAAAATGCACCTCAAACAATCACCCCCAAAAATCACCCCCAAAATAGAACACCCCCAAAATGCCATCCCCAAAATCACCCCCAAATAATCACCCCCGAACATCCGCCACCAAAATTATTCCACCCCCAAAAATCACCCCCAAAATCACCCCTCAAATCACCCCACAAAGAGATCACCGCCCCAAATCACCCCAAAATGACCCCCCAAAAATCACCCCTCACAAATATCACCCTCCGAAAAATCACCCCCCAAAATCACCCTCCAAAAATCACCCTCCAAAAATCACCCCCCAAAAATCACCCCCCAAAAATCACCCATTCCCACCTGCTGGCTTTGGGGTCGGGTTGGTTCCAGCTGCCTTCTCATCCCGGGGCAGGGGGTGGAAGAAGGTGTAGATGAGGTCACACTGCAGGGTCAGGAGGTGACGTTAGTGGTGACAACGGTGACAACAACCCRGCCATTCAAAACCAGGGCGTGCACCAATGCTCTACACGGGGCACACATTGATGCTCTACGAGCTGCCTTGTCCCCAAGCGTTTCCCCYCCTCGCTGGTGGCCCTGGCGCTGTCCCCAGCTCCCCGCAGCCCCCACCCCGTGTCCCCACCTCTGCCACCTCGGGGGCAGCGTGGATCAGGTGCCAGATGTAGCCGTTGAGCTCCTCCTTGCGCCGCTCGGCCACCGCCTCGCCCCGCGAGCGCCCAATGACGAACCTGCTGGGGAAGCTGCGGGGACAGACGGACACTCAGCGGGGTCCCGGGGGGTTTTGGGGAGTCCCTGGAGGTCCTGAGGGGCTTCAGGGGTACCTGGGCAGCAGCGAGGAGGGGAAGAGGAGGCGCAGTTTGTTGTGCAGCTCCTGGAACTCCTCGAAGGTGCGCTGCACGAAGGTGACCTCGCCGGGGTTGTCCCTCTGCACCTTCACCACGTAGGTCTGCAAAGAGGAGGAGCCGTGACGTGGGATGGGGGAGCTGGGGCGCCCCGAGCCCAGCCTGGGCCTGTCCCCAGCCGTCCCCACTCACGTAGCCCTTGCTGGGGTTGAAGACCCTCTCGTGGCGGCAGAGGAAGACGTCGCGGATCCGGCCGGACGTTTTGAGGGTGTGCGTGCGGGGCGCGAAGGACAGCGTGGGCCGCGCCTCCGAGCCCGTGAACTTCATCTGCGCCAGGTTGTGGATGAAGAAGTTGAGCTTGGTGGCCACGCTGCCCAGGCTGGACTCGATCAACCTGCAACGAGGCCACCGCCTGCTCAGTGCCACCGTGGGGTGGCGTGCACAGGAGCCCCAGGAAGAGGGGAGAGATGGCGATCTGACTCCGTGTTTCAGAAGGCTGATTTATTATTTTATGATATATATTATATTAAAATATATTTATATTATGTATTTTTATAATATATATTATATATCTATATGACATATTATATATTTAAAATAAATTAATAATAATATATAATGATAGATAGTATATATATTATATATAATAATATACAATAAAATATATTATATATATTATATATGTAATATATTATATATGTATTACATATAATAATATGTATTATATATAATAATATGTATTATATATAATATATATAAATATTATAGATTTATATATATTCTATAATATATAATGTATTTATATAATATAAAATATATACTAAAAGAATAGAAGAAAGGATTTCATCAGAAGGTGTTCACAGGAGTCCCAAGAAGAGGGAAGAGACGAGGATCTGACTCCATGTTTCAGAAAGCTGATTTATTATTTTATTATATATGTTATAGTAAAAATACAATATATTTATATTATATATTTATATAATATATAATATATTTAAATATATATTAATAATATTATATAATAATATATTATATATACTATATATATAATAAAATTTATTATATATGTAATAATATATAATAGTATATAATATATATAGTACATATAATAACATATATAAATGTTATAGATTTATATTATATTATATTATATTATATTATATTATATTATATTATATTAATATTATATATAGTTATATTATATTATATTATATTATATTATATTATATTAATATTATATTATGATTTATATTTATTATATTATATTATTATTATATTAATATATTACTGAAAGAATAGAAGAAAGGATTTCATCAGAAGACTTGCAAGCAAAGGAAAAAAATGGAATGAAAAACAAAAAAGCTCCTGCACTTCTCACAGAGGTCCGAGCCAGCTGCTGTATTGGCCATTAATTAGAAACAACCACATGAGACCAATCACAGATCACCTGTTGCATTCCACAGCAGCAGAAACCATTGTTTTACATTTTGTTCCTGAGCTCTCAGCTTCTCAGGAGGAAAAATCCTAAAGGAAAGTTTTTTCATAAAATGTTGTCTGTGGAACACCACGTCCGAGGGAGCTCCAGCCGCTTTGTGTCACCCACCCTGGTGTCCCTACCTGGTGAAGTAGGTGGTGGCATCAGCATCAGAGTCCTGTGGTCTAAGTGCATCGTAGACTACTTCTGAGGTCCTCCAGGTCGAGAGCTCGGGAATGCCGCAGGACAGCATCTGGCAGGGAGGCAGGGGTGAGGACAGGGGACAAAGGGACCCCGTGCCGCGCTGAGGGGAATTTTGTGGCCCCCCCGGCTCTCACCAGCCCCAGCAGGTTGAGGAAGAGGTGGGTGGTGCTTGCGATCAGGTTGTAGGCCTGGCAGCACAGGTCACGAAGTCGTGGAAGCGGCTGGAGGGCTTGTCCCCGCCGTTGATGACGTAGGCCTGTCCGAGGTGAAGACAAACGGCGCAGGTCCCTGCGACGGGGGACAGGAGGGACAAAGTGAGCAGGGGTGGGGGGTGGGATGAGGAGAGAGAGATTGTCACCACTGCCAGGACATGGAGAGGGAGAGGTCACTCCTCACAGGACAAGGAAAGGAAAGGTCACTGATCATCAGGATGAGGAGAGGGAAGTCACTCAACATCAGGACAAGGACAGAAGGTAGGTCACTCCTCCACCAGGACAAGAAGGGGAGGTCACTGTGGGCAGCCAAACTGGATGACAGGGAGAGGTCACCCACCGCACCAGGACATGAGAGGAGAGGTCACGCCAACACCAGGACATGAAAGAAGGAAAGGTTCACCCAACACGCAGGACATGAAGAAGGAGAGGTCCACCCACACAAGGAATATGAAGAAGGAAAGGTCACCCAACACAGGACATGAAGAAGGAGAGTCACCACCAAAGGATATGAAGAAGTACCACCAACCAGGACATGAAGAAGGAAAAGTCACCCACCACAAGGACATGAAGGAGAGGTTACCTCACCACCCAGGACAATGAAGGAGAAGTCACCCACCACCAGGACATGAAGAAGGAAAAAGTCAATCCCAACACCAGGACATGAAGAAGGAGAGGTCACCCACCACAAGGATATGAAGAAGTCACCCACCACCAGGACATGAAGAAGGAAAAAGTCACCCACCACAGGACATGAAGGCAAGGTCACCCACCACCAGGACATGAAAGAAGGAAAGGTCACCCACCAACAGGACACAGGGAGCTTCCCCCTCAGCAGGGGTGAGTGCAGGAGGTCCCAGGGGCCTTTCGAACGTCTAT